>CAIGRP010057691.1:0-18545 GCA_903798385.1 Fraxinus cuspidata | reverse complement strand
TGTCCTGTGATTTTCGAGACTTAAGGCGAACTTCATAAATTAGGTCCCTCGAAATTGTAGTATACATGCAAAATCTACAAAGATGCGTTTGATTGTGAGTATGAAATTTGTATAAAAAAGAAAATAAATTCTAAACATGTCTTGAACTTATTTGTACGGAGATTATTAATAAATATGTTTGATTGATTTAGTTTCAATCTAGAAAATATTACACTTGTTCATTTTTTATTGATAGGTAAACGAGAGATAATGAATAGATAAGAGAGAAAAAGAGATGATGAATTACATGGAAAATAAAAGTCATCTCTCCCTAAACAAAATATTTTATTTGTTTTCAAGAAAAATATCCACGTGAACAAAAGTAGGAAAATAATTTTCGTTGAAAAAATTGTCAATCAAACAGCACAAAAGTAAGAAATTAGGTAGAAAAAACATATTTTCCATAGAAAATATTGGCAATCAACACATCTTAAATATATTATGGAACCAATTGTTAACTTGTTAACTTAAAACTTAACAGTAAAAAGACAGACAAAATGTATTATACCAAAAAAAAAAAAGGGTAATTANAGCACAAAAGTAAGAAATTAGGTAGAAAAAACATATTTTCCATAGAAAATATTGGCAATCAACACATCTTAAATATATTATGGAACCAATTGTTAACTTGTTAACTTAAAACTTAACAGTAAAAAGACAGACAAAATGTATTATACCAAAAAAAAAAAAGGGTAATTAGCACATAACGTTCCCACCTTTCATTGTTATTATGGAAAACGCCACTACCTTTTATTTTTTGGCATTTTCACCCTTATTTCCACATTTCATTGCGCAAAATGTCATTTTCTAAATTAAAAATTATGAAATGACCAATATATCATTCTCTTTAAATAAAATAAAAAGAAAAAAAAACTAATTGAAATCACAGTCCCAATTTTTTTTTTAAAAAGTCCAAATAAGTCACAGATAAATTATTAAATGGGTAATTATCACATAATGTCCATACATTTTCCTATTATTGCAAAAAACGTCCATACCTTTTTATTTTTTTGTCATTTCACCATTAATTACATATTTAATTACAAAACCATTATTTCTATCTATTTTCATCCAATTTCTCAATAAAAAGCTGTGGAAAGACGAATATTCCCTTCTATTTAAATAAAATTTAAAGAATTAATTGCAATCGTAGTCCCAATTTTTTTTAAAAGTGCAAACAAATCCACAATAATTTATTTAAAAAATAATTTTTTTTAAAAAAAATGCAAACGAGTCCCGACTAAATTTATTTAAAAATTAAAAAAATTAAAAAGTGCAAACGAGTCCCAAATAAACTATTAAAGAATTAGAAATTAATATATATATATATATATTTATTTATTTATTTATTTATTTAAATATGATAATATATTCGTCATTTCACAGTTTTTTATTGATAAATTGGATGAAAATTGATAGAAATTATAGTTTGTGCAATTAATTATGTGATTAATGGTGAAATGACAAAAAAAAAATTTTAAAAGATAGGGACATTTTTTGCAATAATATGGAAAGGTAGGGGTATTATGTGCTAATTACCCATTTAATAATTTATCTGTGATTTATTTGGACTTTTTTCAAACAATTGGGACTGTGATTGCAATTAGTTTTTTTCTTTTTCTTTTTGTTTTATTTTAAGAGACTGTTTAGAAA
Source organism: Fraxinus cuspidata (assembly GCA_903798385.1). Lineage (NCBI taxonomy): Eukaryota > Viridiplantae > Streptophyta > Magnoliopsida > Lamiales > Oleaceae > Fraxinus > Fraxinus cuspidata. The sequence goes on along the minus strand of CAIGRP010057691.1, from coordinate 16,853 downwards.
AAAAAAAAAAAAAAAAAAAAAGGTGGTGACGTTTTTTGCAATAATAGTGAAAGATAAGGACATTATGTGCTAATTACCCTTTTAATAATTTATTTGTGACTTATTTGGACTTTTTAAAAAAATTTGGGACTGTGATTGCAATTAATTTTTTTCTTTTTCTTTTTGTTTTATTAAAAGAGAAGGGTATATTGATCATTTCATAATTTTTAATTGGGAAAATAGGTGAAAATGACCTTTTGTGCAATGAAAGCTCATGTTATGTGCTAATTACCCAAAAAAATATATTATAATCAAATAACAAAGCCAACAATGTTCGAAACGATCATTTAAATATTATTTGCCTTGCAATTTTAGAAGCAAAAATATTAATCAAATTTGAATAATCTAACTATTCAACCATTTCTTTCTCAATTGATAACATATCTAATCCATTTAATCTTTCTTGTGCCATAATTGATAACATAACAAATTCATTCAAGGCTGTTACAGTGTTACCAAACTAAAAAAGAATTAAAATTCACAATTTTAATTTCAAAAGCATCTTACAATATGAATAGGATATCATGGCTTAATCCTCCTTCAATAACCATTTTTAAAACATGAAAAATACGAAACATATGCATAGAAAACCAAAAACCATCTTGAAAAATCATAACATAATAATTTATTGCAAAATAACCATAAATTAGCATGACAAATTAACAAAATACTCTACTTTTAAAAGATTAATCAAATAGCAAGATTAATAATCCACGATTAAAACTAGAAAAACCACTCAGAACAATCAGATCGAGTGCGAAATTGACATATAAAGCCCATTTGTAAATAAACAAATCTGATACTACTTTTGTGACGAACAAGTTGAGTAGAAATCACTGCAACATGAGTTTGAGAAACCTCAAGTCGCTTGTCCCCTTCTTTTGCATTTGAAATGGACATAATTTACAAATGAAATGAAGTTGGGCCTAATTTTTCAATCCTTTAATGAAAAAGGTCTTAGGGAGCCTAATTTACCCAAAAAAAAAAAAAATGAGAGAGGCTAAAATATTATGCCCCTCTAATGTTGGGCTTGAGGCACGGGCCTCACTCGCCTCGGTCCAAAGCTAGCTCTAGCACGAGCCAACGAGCCGACTTGTTTTTTCTTATTTATTTGACTTGTCTTATTAATTTTTAATTTATTTAAAAAAAAAATGAACCAACTCATGTGCGACTCATCTGGGCTCAATTCGTGAAGGCCATGAGTCAAAGGCCTAGCATTGAACATGAGTCGAGGGCTCGATTTGTTGACTCGACTCATTGTCACCCTTAGTTGTACCCAATACAAAATTTAGTACACTGCTTATCGACGTTTATGCCCTTGAAAATAAGTCTGTGCCATTCACATGCCATTTTATTTTTTATCAATTATTTTCATACGGTTCAGTCTAAAAGGACCTTAGGTGACAACAAATTAAAATGTTGGAGATGAAAATGCTCATTTTAATAGGTTGAAGACTAGAATGCTCCTTTTAGAACAACGACGATGGTATGAATCTTTTAAGATTGAATATCAAGCTTTGGTATCAAAGCTTATTAAATTTCAATAAGCAATTCGATTTGATTAAAACTAAAAAATGAGCACATGTATTTTTAAATTGGTCTGCTCAGACGAGCTACCATCTTGCATAGACATTCAAATTATAATTTATATTGATTAAATATTGAAATATAGATCAATATGTAAGGGATTGAACTACTATTGTTTTTGACAAAAATGACCTTTTAAGATGAAATTTTGAGTCTCGGCAGATGGTCTGAAAATGAAACACAATATGGGAGATGGGGCAAAGACGCAAAGTAGTCTGCCAGTGAGGAAACTAGGAATCACATATGCAGCTAGCTAGGTTATAACATGCCCCAGACCTCCAGAAAAACCTGCAGAATAAATCTACCAAAAGTTGTACGAAGAGATGTGATGAACAAATCAGATTGCTATTACTTCTCAAACTGGTTCAACTTCGTATCAACCTATGTATCTAAAAAGAATCCCAGCAGATATAGCTTGTAGCTAATGACAGCCTTTTAATTAACTACACTTAGAACATCCCCCGCCCCAGGGTGGTGTGGGGGTGGAGTAATTTCACCTGTGCAAATTAATTATCTTTAGCCATTCAAATGAGAGAGAGAGAGAGAGAGAGAGAGGGAGAGAGGCACAGAGACTGAGAGACTTGAAGAGGGTTAGTTTGGTTGGTAACAAGATGCCAAACGTTTGCATAACCGCAGCATACATAACCTCACACGCGTCCCAATTAAGCTCAGATTTTGGTAAGAGTTAAGGCTCCTTAATTACACTCTTTGGACCATTTTCTCTTTATTTACAGAGCTACAGTTCTTGCAATTTCTCACTTCAGTTTCTGCTCATTTTCTTTTCTTTTTTCACTTCTTGATTTTCTGTTGAATTATCAGACGTGTTCATGTCTTCCAAGGCGATTGTACCTGCTGGAAATGGCGTAAAGGGATACCCTTTTTCGGTGCCATTGGCCACCCATGAAGATGTTGTCAAGGATCCAACTCTCTTTTCAAGCACCCTCCGGTCCTTCCATTATGCTATGGGTACAAAATTTATGTACGTGTAGGCTTCAGCCATTTTTCTTCTTCTTTAACCATGTATATATCTTTAATGGCTGGGACTTCTCTTCTGCAACGGGCTATGCCACCCAAACCAACTAAGGGAAGGGCGGTGGACAGAAATGGCCTTGTGTTTGGTATTCGAAATTAGAGATGGTTCAGTAAATAAAATTCTAATTTTTTTTTCATTATTTGTACCATCGAGCGCTATAGAGTTTTTCTATAACTCGATATTACCAAACACGCAACGTGATTCACTATACAAAATTTTGTTGCATTTTGCTGCAATTTTATTGTTTATACGTTTTGTTGATTTTGATGTAAGGATTCCTGTGATTGGAGGGAAGGAATTGAATCTGCACGTGTTATATATTGAGGTTACGAAGAGGGGTGGTTACGACCAGGTTGGTGATCATAAATTTTTTTTTTTTTTTTTTTTCTTGAAAAAGGTTGTGACAGACAAGAAATGGAGGGAAATCAGTGTCTTCTTTGACTTCTCTCCAACAACTACAAGTGCGTCTTATGCTTTGAGGAAACATTATTTCACTTTGCTTTTCGGTTATGAACAGGCTTATTTTTTTAGACATCATCGTCCCGTTAATGATCCAACAGGTATACAATCACTTATTTTTTAACCATTAGTTTTGTTTCCAATGAACATAATATTCTTACATTTTGTTTCTTAGGGCATTCCACCTTCCAAGCCATTGGAACAATTGAGGGAAAATTCGATTGCGGGTACTTGATATCTGTAAAACATGGTGAAGAAATTCTCAATGGTGTGCTTTACCATCCAGGCTCCTCTTCAACGTCCATGCAGCATCGCAATACTGTAACAGTAGCCACACAGCTTCATGATGAGCATGGAAAGGGGAGGCGGAGGAGGCGGAGGAGGAGGTGGGGGGGAGATTCCGGCCGGCCAAAGCCTAATCGGAGTGGCTATAACTTCTTCTTCGCAGAAAAGCATTCCATTCTTAAATCTCTCTATCCAAATAGAGAGAGGGAGTTCACAAAAATGATAGCAGAATCATGGAACAAGCTCACTCCCGAAGAGAGAATAGTAAGTACATTAATCTAAATTCTCATCTTCGTTTCAACTAAGATCATGAAATTTAAGGCTTGTATGGTAAAGTAGACTATAAATTGCTAGACAATTAGAACCACGAAAAGTGAAAATTTTGTCTATAATTTTGTCACTAGTATCTTTCCGAACATAGGCTACAAAACTTTGAATTTCTCTATTTTGATGACGTTTCATATTATTAGGTTTACCAAAACCATGGTTTAAAGGACAAGGAGAGGTACCACAAGGAAATGGTGGAGTACAAGGAGAAAATGAAGATTGAGTAGTTCCGTTGAACTCGAGGAAGCCGCTGGAAGCAACTACTCCCAAATGTGGATCGTCTTTGAAAACCCATGAATCATGTGGAGTTCTTCCTCTTCCATATTTGCTCTGGGGATACAAATTGGCCAATTTTTCCTTGCAATCCCATTTCCTTTTGAACTCTTTTGTACTAAAGTGAAATGAATTTAAAGTTAATTGCGTGTAGCTCAAAACATATCGAAAAATACGTAGTTTGTTGCTTGTTGGTGTTGATATGGCCAAACCTATTTGAGCGAGATAGCTGAACGGACTCCATTTTACGACAAATCAAACCAAACAATGCATGGGGCGCTACAGGGCTGGGGGGCAAGGTTTGTGCGATGATTGTGCGCCAGGGGACGAGACAAGTCGAGGAAGAGGGGTTGTACAGGGCTTGTTTGGCTAAGCATAGAAATAAGGGAAACATTTCTAAACATTTTTCTTACTAATCAACTTATTTTAAATAAGTCTACATTTTGGACCTACTTGCTTATTTTTAATTTTGATCAATCAAAATAATACTTCAAGACTTATCTAGTACTTGTAATTTTTTAAGCTTAGCCAAACATGCTCATTCCTAAACAAATCTGCACCAGTACAATGCATAAGAGATCAAATCAGAACGTACAAAATAGCTTGATCAAAATTTCGATGCATGCCCAAATAAGTTTTTTCACGATGAATAAAAATCTTTCCTTTTGGTCAAGAGAAGTTCCATACCACCAAAAAAAAAAAAAAAAGAGTAAAAACAAGCGCGAAAGAGATTCGCAATGGCAATGCAACTAGTCTACCATAATGTCCTCTGTTTGCTTCTGGGAAACCTTTGGCAATGTGAGGGAGGGCTCTTTTTGGAGAGCAGCAGGAGCTTTGACCATGTGAATGCTCTGTTCCAGTTCCTTTGCAGCTTCTTTCGCCACCTGGGCCTTCTTTCCCTTCATCCTGTCCATTTCTGATGTTGTCAGTGAATGTAAAACGGAATGCAAATAAAAATTATTTGATTCAAGTTGGAAATAAGTAAGTTACTCATACTGATAGTAAGATAGAATAATTCTTGAAATAAGGAAATTCTTTTACTAGAAATTAAGAGAAATCTTAACATATCCAAATATGCTTGGAAACAAAAAGTTATTTATAGGAACTTTTATTTTTTTAAGCTTAGCCAAACATGCTCTATCAAGACACAGCAGAAAAGAAGAACCTCTTTGCATGGTGTTGGGCATCCCTGTCAACTCTGACTTTATCAATTTTCTTAATGGCCTTGAGAGTCTCCTCTGCCACATTCCTGTCATATCTCTCTGGTCTGTTTCTTTTCCTCTCAAATTCAAATGTTGAATCCTTCGCAATTTAACAACAACAAAAGAGCAAATGACAACCAGATAAATGTGAGCTTGAAACAATTGAGGAGAGAAAACCATCATAATAAAGCTGCTTGTAAATTACCTGAGTCATGTCCTTCCCATGCACCCGTCTGTAGGCCTTGGTCCACTTCACTTTGCGAGGGTTCCTCTTCATCTTGAAGTTTTTGTGGCACTTTGATCGACAAAACCGAAAGACCTGGAAAAACAAATTGCTGGAACTTACGCACTTATATTGCATTTATAAATAAAATAAAAAGAGTATCTAAATTATCTTATCTGAAAAAACTCAAAAAACCAGCTAAGAGATTGGGTTTCATACTAAAAACCTTCTCGAAATTATACTTGGAAAAAAATGCATGGAAGTGTAAATCAAATCAACAAGGCCTCCGATTATTTTTCGAAGTACACCTTGACACAAGGGTAGATCAAGCACCTGATGAGCAAACACGGCCGCCGGTGTTGGATTATTGTACCAACAATCAACGAAAAGGCGTGCAGATCATATGGAAGGGCGTTTTTTAATTTTTAACACAATAAATAATAACTAAATATCAACTAATTATCGTACTAACCTTCAACAAAATGGAGTAAAACTCATATGGTCGAGGGATCACTTTGTATGTGAGATGTACGAGGTTCAATTCCACGCACTTCCACTTTTTGTATAGTTTTTTAATACAACAAATAATAACAAAACAATTATATATTATTAGTTTTCGTTTTCGAAATAATTTGATTAAAAAAATTATTGACTCAAATTATTACTGCATATTATATATACTTTTATGGTTAGGTTTTATCAACTTATTTTATAAAATTTAAATTTGAACAATCTAAGTGATGCTCTATATTCTTTTAAGAGTTCGAAAAACACTTTCTTTTGGAGTAAAGAATAGTTCTAGTTCTAAAAATCATTGTTCTCAAAATTTTGCATAACCTTCGGCTAAGTTCGGAGCTTCTCTTTACTGTTTAATCATGTTTTATGTATAAACTTCATCTTGTCTTGCTTAAATTCGTAAAAAACTTGAAACTTGATTGAAAATATATATTTTTTCTTATTATTTTGGGTTGTATTGGATTATATTTTCAAATGTATACGACTTTTACGTTTTAGTACATTTTGTATAATGATTGAAGTTTTTTTAAATATTACTTAATTAATATTAATAAACAATCTTACTATTGAGCCCTTCATCAGTCAACGGCCGTCCTAACTCACTCAATATCCTAAATCCGCCGTTGCCCTGACAAGAGCATACATCTACTTGGAACAAACTTCAGAATATTCAACAAGATCTCTTATGAACAACCTTACTAGGATACATTGTGTAGTCCAATAGTTAATAGCGTAATTCTAATTCGCCCATGAAAATTAAAATTTAAATACAAGTTCATCGAAGCTTTGTCCAATCAAGTTGAACTAAAGTTACTAAAGATTGATATTACATTTTAGACATTCCCAAGCCCGGATAAAGGTGGAAGAGTGCAGTAGAATTATGTACTCTTACATACACACAACTAACATACCGCATAGCTGAAATGCTCTTGCTGTAAAATTGCAGTTTGCTACTTTGTACAGAATAACAAACTATAAGCATTTATCCAGGTTGTGCCCCCAACTATTATAATTTATAAAAGTTCGAGATTTTTAATTTAAAAAATCATTAAGTAAAATAGTGAGTTCCTAGACAACTTTAGTAAAGACAAGCCATAATTTGGCAAAATAATAATAATAAAAAATTAAATTAACACAGAAAAAGCATGAGAACTAGTAAATAATTCTTGCCTTTGCGTCATTTCGAACAAACTGAATCCCGTGCCCAGGATATACTGTTGAAGAACAAAACCAGCATTTCTCTAACCTCATAGTGCCTTTGTGTTAAATAATCACCCTGTTCCTGCAAATTACAGCAACTCCACACTGAGGAGAAATAGAATAAAGGTACTTACAAATTATAATAGGAACCAACTATCTAATAATTGTATAATGTTGTTAAAAACCCCTTCTATCTGAGAATCAAAACAGAATAGCAATAATAAACATTTTTCCTGTAAAATAACATAAGATCCTAAAATTTAAATATACGACGAATGGACAAAACGAAAAAGAAATTGATAATTAAAAAAAACTTCAATATGATTTATTACTCTAACCACACAAAGGAGACAATTACATAAAGCAAAAGCAGCAATTGCCACGGAAAAGACCCATTAAAATAACACAAAAGGAAAATTCAAGGGAAGAATTTCAAGAATGCATAAAAGGAAGGATCAAAGAATATGCGCAGACCTGCAGTCGGTGAGGAGATTAGCAAAGTTCCCAGCTGGTGTGGGAATGGGACGAACGAGGAGAGAAAAAATCCTCGGAAAATTTTGAGGAATTAGGGTTTAGAGTTTAGACAAAAAGAAGTTTTAAGGCCTGCCTGGGAGTTTTGGGTATTGGTTATTATTCGTCACTTCTTAAGTTTTAAAAGAATATAATTATATATACGATCTTTTGTTAAATTTAAATTATAATTTACTGTATGAAATATTTTTATTCAAATGATATTTCACTTATAAATATTTTTTATAAGATTTAAATTTGTATTTTTAAAGTAAATTTTATAATTATAAATTAATTTTGTACTTTTAATAATTTTACATATAAGTGAATTTTTTTACTTATAAATAACTTTTTGTATTTTATAAATAATTTTTTTTTCTTATTAGTAGTATTAATTCTTTATAAAGAATTTTTTATACCAAAGTGATTTTTTATTTTAAAAATATTTATAGGTAAATTTTTTAATGATAAAGTAATATTTTTACTTATAAATAATATTTTTAGTTAATATATTTTTATTTACAAGTTAGTTTTGAACATAATATTGGATGATGAAAATAACTATTTTATTAAAGATAAAATTAAAAGATAATATGATAAATGACCAAAATTCACTGATTTTTTAATGATTTTTATGCCAATCGAAATTGTTGTCCAAAAAAATTAGTAAGTACGGATTTTTCTCATCTCCTTGTAAATCAGTCCTCGATTGACACCGTAGCTTGGAGGTTCTATCTTCAACAAATCTTAACGTGAAAGTTTGGGCCCAATATAGAGGCACTATATCCGGCCAACAAATTCTCGTCACTCGTGATAAAGTTGGACCAAAAAGGATTAGATTCGTTTTTCTTCCTCCTCCTCCTCTTAAGTTACACAAATATCCTAGAAAAGCAAATTGTTTCTCAATACAAGGTTTGTGGAGGTTTTATAGAGGTTTTCTTTTCAATTTAAAGGCACGTAAATTTTCCCGTATTGTGGGGGTTTTACCACGTAAAATAATTTTCATGAGTTATTGTACTTATTTATTGTTTTATGTGCATGACAACTTCGTTTGTGATTGATTTCATTTCTTGATTGTTAAAATATTGCTCGAACTTTAAAACTCAATTGTCAAAACATTAGTTGAATTTGTAAATTAAATTGTCTAAGTATTAATTGAATTGCCAAATTCTATTATCAGAACATTAGTCAAATAGCACGACTCGAATTTATTCTAAGCATGCTAAAATGATCATATATTTTTAACTAGATATTTTCAAGTCTCGAAGAATTTGTAATATGATATTTAAGCAAAAATAAATAAAATAAAAATAAAAATGGCACAACATTGAGAAATCCCTTCCTAAGTTATGCTATCCTAGGTCTACACTTATCCTTTTCTTTTAATTGGTAGTCTACAAGGTCAATAGTGTTTAAACTGATTTTAGCACTCTAATACTCGAGCTAGAAATCGAAATTAAAAAATATTGTAATAAACTTTAGCTTATGTAATTAAAGTGCATGATACTTTTCACCTCGTCCGTATCCCTCCTTTTACTAAATTATTTACTTGGTTGTGTATCAAGCAAGGAAATTTCTTATGAAGAGAAATGATCGATAGAATCCCATGCCTGAATGTTTAATGCGTGTATATGAATTATTAATATACGTTTCTGTCTTGAAGATATGCTCTCGGATGAAATCGTGTGAAAAGTATTTATATAAGATGCACTAATATTCTTCTAGCTTTGGCATTCAATGTCCAACACGTGATAGACATCGACACACTTTTGATCAGTGCTGATATTGTGTCCACGTGTTTTTGAAAAAAAAGAAAAGAAAAAATTAATTATAAAAGGCCGATCTTGTTGGTTGTGCACAACTTAGATATGAATTCAAGCAATATTCGACGATATTTTGAAGGTAAGTTGACTTTTTATTGACGGATGCCAAACCCTAGTTTGGAGAAGATGGAATTTATTTCACACTGGTAAAACACGATCGAGGGCAAGAGTTGTGGCCATTTTTTTTTTTTTTTTAAGTGGATCAAAAGTTTAGTTTCCCATTGGGTCCAAGCAAAATTAGTATTTTAACCCTCAATAAATTTACTCTAGTATCCCATTTTTTCGACTATTTATTTTCTGGCAATTAGTATAGAAAATTTTCATTTTTTACACTATAAATTTAAAAATAAATGAATTAATTAATCAATTTGCATGAGGTGTATTGGCGTCCTTACTCTTTCGAAATTGCTTATCCAACCAGTAACATGTTGAACATACTTATCTTTATTGATGCATCATAGGTATTTATGTTTTGGGGTTAATTTTAGTTATGGTCACTAAAATTTGTTAAACAGTAATATTCACATAAAAATTAAAATATTATACTATCGAGCACTCAGCTAAAAATTTAATATTATATTTTATGTGTCATTGAATAATTCTAAGACAAAAATAGATAGCGTTAACTAGTATGTCACCTAAGACTTAAAAGCCAACCTTATGAAAATTGCCAACAAAAATGTGAAGTGTCACCAACTAGCTGCTTATTATAATTGAACATATATGAAAAAAAAAAAAAAAAATTCATGTTTGACAATTACGCTTTTATTTATAATCAATGTGGCTTTGTTTGACGTGATGTAATAGTTAATACCATTTGTATTCACATTCGAGCTTAACAGTAACATATAACATTTTCAACCGAGTGACGACTAATGTAACTTTTAGAAACTTGGGTAATTACTGGCCTAAAAAATGTTTTCGATTAACGTTTTTGGCGGCTGAAAACAACTCTTTTTCGATAAAGATAAATAAGTAAACAAACAGCAGAAAAGCGACTCCGTGGCCCAATGGATAAGGCGCTGGTCTACGGAACCAGAGATTCTGGGTTCGATCCCCAGCGGAGTCGTCGTATATGCTAATAATTGTTTTGGTAATTTTTTTTGAACTTTTGAAAAGGAAATTTGCTGGATGCCAAACTTTTCAAATAGTGACACTAACTCAAAATATTCTAATATTAGCATTACCATCCCATATCTTTTAATTATTATGTGGTGTAAGGGCTTTTGGATGGCTTCTGACAAAATTCTAGTTGGCTGAATAAAATCAAACGTCTGACCATAATTTGACTATTTTTTAGGGCAAATGATTTATTAAACTTTTTGACTTTTTTTTCCTTAAATAATTTTTCTTTTAGAAAAATGGAGAAACATAGAAGAGGAAAGAATTAAAATTGAAAATGAGAAAAAATGAGTAATCTTCAACTTTCCCACCCGCCCAATCGGAGAAGATGAAGGGATTTCTTTTTATTTTTTTATTCATCTTTTGGCCTTTTCTTTTAAATTATTTTGGACGAGAAAGCATAGAATAGAAAGACTATTGTCATTCTTTAAAATGATGAAATTAGAGTTAGATGTTTGACTTGTAGTTAATTGATGATGGACATTTGAATGGCGACTATAGAAGGTCTTACTTCGTATCCTAAATAAATAAAAGAGTCACTTGGTATCTTACTATTCATAAGCCGAGCTGAGCCAAATGGCTTTATGGCTAGGCTAAGCCGGTTTTTTTTTTTTTTTTAAATTTTTCGTCTTCATCCATCAAATGGTCAGGTAGCTCTTGATGCCTAAAAATTTAAGGTGTGACATATTTTTACAACTGTCACATGATGATCTAATTAAAATATAGAGGGTTTTATTTAGTTATTAAAGATGGAATATGTTGACCCCCCTTTTTTTAACGATTACGTGGATAATAGATGTTGAACTCACTCGCGCATTTGCAAGCAAATTCCTACGTGTTTTGACCGAAGATTTGGATGGGATATGATGATTTTAATGGACGTGAGAGATGCTTTACTGCACGACATAAAAATATTCGAACACCGACAATTCGATTAAAGATGTTACACATGAACAAAACATTTATCAACTCAACCAAAATTGAAGTAATTTGATTCAAGCAAATAATGTGAAGCAAGCAAAAAAAAGAGGGGCGGGGGAGGGGAGTGGGGTGAAGAGAGATTTAGTGTGGTTTTGAGGGTGTAAAAGGTTTCATTATTCTTCAAATGGTATAAGTTGTGAATTTTTATAGAGTTCTGACCGAAGTAGTAGTTGTTGGATAACAACCACATGACCTCATCTCCGAGGTTGAAACCTCACATCACTCAGTCATCTACGAATTTAATAAATTGACAACGGGCCAATCACCCTATACCTTAGGCTGACAATACTTATATTCATTATTACAAATATTACATTAATCATTCTTAGAGATTACTTGTGGATCCTCTAAAGGATGACAATGGTTTTAGCCTCGGGAAACTTTGTATTGGAAGTCTTTGGTTCGAGGAACTTCGGCTTCTTCTTTGAGGACTTCGGCCAAAAAGGGGGATGCTTCGCTCTTTGACCTCTTTATTTTGATCAATCGAGTCTTGTCGACTTGATCAAGTTCGACTGATATCTCCATGTGAACTATGACATGGTTTCCTGATTAGAGCCTCGGTGACGAGGCGTAACAGATTATAAATATAATTAGAATGAAATGTTTTAACTTACTCCTTTTAAAGCTTTTGTGGGCTAACTCGTTAATAACAATTTATTAGTTTTTGCAGTAAAAGAAGAAGTAATTAAGAGAGCTAAGAAAATCCCAAAAGAATTTAAAAGCCCTAAATTGTGTCGCCATCTATTTATAACACCCACGAGCTCCCTCCGGTACTCTGCTCTGCATTCTGTACTTTACCACCCAGAAAACTGAAAACCATACTCAAAATATAATACCAAAAATATGAGAGGAAAATCTTCTTCGAAGCAAATCAGTACTAAAAACTGTGGATTGGATTTAGAAAATCTGAAAGAAAATCAAGAAACCCATCTCTCTGGTTCTTACATTCGTACCCTTGTGAAACAATTAACCTCTTCAAGAACCAAAGAAAATAAGAATTCAGACGCAGAAGTCAGTTCTTCTAGCAACCAAAATTCAGTCAAAAATGGTGAAGGATTCAGTGAAAAGCCTAAAAAACAAGTGAGAAGAAGACTCCACACCAGTAGGCCTTATCAAGAGAGGCTTCTAAATATGGCTGAAGCAAGAAGAGAAATTGTGACTGCCCTCAAGTTCCATAGAGCAGCCATGAAAAAAGCCCAAGAAATGGAAAATCAGCCATTAATGGAGTCTTCTTCTCAAGAAACCTGTTTAGAAAATGAGGCTAAATTGAAATCCAGGAGAAACCCAAGAATTTATCCCACAAATTCTACTTCAAAATTCTCCTACTGTTCTTCAGGGCCAGATTATTCTTGGCCTGTTTCTCCAATTCCTCCACCAACACTACCACCCATTTTCCAAGGAAATCTCAATTTTCCACTGCCTAATCAAACCTTGGGACTGAACCTCAATTTTCAAGATTTCAACAACTTGGACACCACCCCTTATTACAATCCCACCACCCCTCCATCGCTTTTCTCATCATCTTCTGCATCATCATCTTCTTCTCCTCCATTCTCGGCCGCCGTGGCCACCGCTGAAACTCCATGCATGGCGGCGGCGGTGGCGGAATCTGGCTTACCGGAAATGGACTTGGACTTGCATCCATCAATGGATGATAAGGAGATGGCTGAGATCAGATCAATTGGAGAGCAACACCAAATGGAGTGGAATGACACCATGAATTTGGTCAATTCTGCTTGGTGGTTCAAATTCTTGAAGGCTATGGAAATTTCTCCTGAAGAAAAAACTGAAGATTATGGAATATTTTCTCCATTTGATGAAGTAACGGAATTTCCAGCTTGGTTGAATGCAAATGAAAGCTGCTTGAGCGATTTTCATTTTGATGACTACTTGCAGGATCCTGCTTTGCCATGGTAAGATTTTTTTTTAATTGCTTGTGGAGAATTATGTCATTTTATATATATATATATTTTTTTGTGGTAAAAGATGTTATCTGTTTTTTTTTTAGAGTGAACATAACTTTTGTTCCCTTATTTTCTTATTTCTTTCATTCTGCATTTCCTTTAAGAATATTTATTTCTTTTCTTCATTTTTTTACTTAAACTGCCTCGGCCAAAGTATAAAAGATTGAGGAGTAAATTCGTTTATTTGAATTTATTTGTCAACAACATATTAGATTTACAAGCATGCTACACGAACATGTTCAATGACAGGTTAAAAAATAGGAGAGCACGTGTGGATACATTATTTGACAATTTGAAAAGAAAAAAAACACCAACATCCAATCATTGTCTGTCACACCACCCTATCACCTCCATCAATGTCCTGAGCCTGTCCAAGAAGCATTATTTATGTATTGTTGTCAAAATTAATGCACATACAATTTTACAAAGTAAGTGGAGGCCAGACTTAAATTTAATTTATTAATTTAAATCAAGCATTCAATCCAACAAAAAAATAAAAATAACCCCTAGCAATAGACATGTTAAAGTCCCAAACCATGGTGGTGAATTTAGAATTTTTCGGTAGAGATTTAACTTAAGATTTCTATTTTCCTCTGCAACAAAGGATTAGCAAAAAAGGATCAATATGTTATACTTTTTCAAACTTTCAAATAGCAGTAGTAGCATTTTGCTACATAGTTACGTTTTGAAGAAGATATATTAGTTTTCCCCTGTGAATGGTATACCAGTGATGCTAAAAAGTAAAAAAGCGATGTTGAAAAATGTCAGCTAATCCGATAGTGGGATGTATACAAAATTTTAGCAGATCTAATTTGTTTGGAAGACATGGAATTTAGCCGAGAATAGAATTTTTAAACGAAATTCTGTAAAATATTTGTTCCTTCGAACTTGAAAGAATTGCATGTGAGCGAATATAAATTTTCTATAAAAAATACATATTTATTCTTCTGAAAATTAATTTACTTAAAAATAAGTTTTCAGACATTTAAACATGGCATATCTGATTACCTCATTGTTTGGTTGGGAAGGGGTGTTGTTACATATAATGACATAGGACAATCAAATAAAGTTCAAGAAAATCTTTCCAATTATATAATTTGAATTATTTATAAGTTGACTGTTTACTTAAATGATTATTTTATCATTTATTCTAGACTATTATTTAATAATTTTTCAAATTATAAATTTTCAAATTACATTTTATAGAAATCCCGCACTTATTTTAATTTTTTCATACCTAAAAAGGCTCGTTTGAGTAGAGAAAAATTGAATCATGTCCAATATTTTTAAATTTATATCCCGTATTAGCTATTTTTCAAGTAAATAATACTAACGACCTTTTATTATTTTCTTGTATATAATGCAGCATGGAGATTGAGGAAATTGAAGGAATGGATGGGGACTGGTTAGCCTGAGAAAGGATAATTTTTTTCTTAAATCGAATCTTTGGCCTTCCTTTCTATTCTCCTCGGATAGGGGCCCCATAATTTTCCTTTTTATTTCTCCTAATAAGACTTGCTTGTAGTTGTGGTAATGGACATGCAAAGCAAAATAACAGATGTGAAGAGGAAATTATTAAATTCCTCATTCCTATTTTAGAGAATTTTACAGATTTAGAATTTATTAAATCTATGTTATTTCCTTGTTATTAGGGCTCTCTCTCCTCCATCTCTAATTGCAAATTAAATAAAATTGTAAGTTATACTGTTCCCTCCATCACTAGTTTCATGCTATTCTTTCTTATCCTCAAATCTCTCAAATAGAAACATTTGATCAATTACCACACATCCCTCAAACTCGAAACCCTAATCACCAAACTCGAAAGGAAAAAAGATAAAGAGAGCGAAGCGAACATTTTGTAACATAAGATAATGCTAGATTACAGAAGGGAAAAATATCGTTGACGAATGGATGTAATATGAGTGTGATTTTAAAACTATAAATTTATGTAAATAATATATTAAATATCACGTCAAGTGATAATCTTTTTTCGAACGATTATAACCATTCTACAATTCCATTATTTCAATAATATATTATTTTTCTTTTTTCAATATGTATTAAATTTACAAAATGTAATAAATACTATAAAATCCTTGTTCATACATGTATTTTCTGTTATTAATTATTAATTAATTAATAGTTATATATTAATTAATTCACATTCATAATCATGTTGTTGTTATCAATTCTCAATTAATTAGCATTAACATAAACATTTATTTAATTAATATTAATTAAAATTTCAGAATGCAGTTCATTATTCATGTACATGTAGGTTAGTTTGCAATCAATTTCATTTAATTGAAAATTAAATTATATTCAATTAATATAAATGATTAACATTTATTGTCATGTATATATTCATTGGTATTAATTTTAAATTATTTAATATTCACGTTAATTCATGTATTGTATTTGTCATTTATCTTTATTTATGCATTTAATTGTAATATTAATACTCGCATTCAAGTATGTATTTCAATATTTATATACTTGTATAATAATTAACATTTCTTTTTAAGGATTGTATTTCTCTCTTATTTAGATCAAAAAGATAAATGGAGTGTCAAATATTACTTTTACATCCCATATAAAATATTTCAAAATAATGTTCAATACACGTTCAACTCTGGTTAGTAATTAAAAAGTGGACAAGTAGACAACTTAAGATCTTACTTGATGTATGAAAAGTGTTAAGATTCACGAGTTTACTATACATATTCCTTTAAATCCCAATAGTCAAATTTCGACAAAAATCAATCATGTGTACATGATCGAATTCTTTTATATTAATTAATTTATTTCTCTCGTTCCTATCACTCACACTCATTTATGTCAACTCATTTTATCTCTACTTGAATCATAATAAGCCTTAATTAAGAGCATTCAATCTTCAACATATTCAATTAAGAGCTACAAAATTAGTACTTTTGTATCTCTACCTTCTACCTAAATTAGAGTTTTTACCACGTGATCTGATCAAATAATTCACTTCTATGCTTAATACTATTTACAAATTAATGGATAATTGATCAAGTAATTCAAAGTTATGAATAATAAAAGTAAAAGGAATTTATAAACATCAATTGAAGATTAAAACATAATTAATTAAAAATTAGGTTACAATCATTCGTCCCAATTTTTAAATTAATTACACATTATGTGAGAATAAAATACAAGAAAAAATTGGAATATGTTACACTTATAAATTACGTGGCATGCTCAGATGGGGGGTCTCATATACGTCGACGTGGTATGAGTATCAATTGATAGAGCTATTTAATTAAACAATTGCATCTTGAGCTC
>CAIGRP010057683.1:0-26406 GCA_903798385.1 Fraxinus cuspidata | reverse complement strand
AAAGGCACCCCGTGAAACCTTGACTGCCCTATGGCGAAAGTGTAACAACCCAGGTCTCATGCTCGGCTGTTCTCTTACGTATTGTCCGCTCTGAAAGAACCTAAACACGTCTTACTCATCACGGATTTCTATCGCATCTCCAAGATTCGAACACATGACATTTTCCTTGGGAGAGACTTAAGTTGAAGGAAAGGCTATAGGTTAGAATCATGGAAACGCGATAAAATCCATAAGAGAACGGTTGAGTGAGATCCGAATCGTTATAAAATATGCACGTTTTTGTAACAATCCAAGCCTTATGCCCAAACCGTTAGAACATACATACTTTCCTCTTTATGAGGGCATTCATCTTCTTACCCCCTCGCGAATATCTATCGCGTTCCAAGGATTCGAACCATTGACATTTCCATTAAGAATTGAATCCTGGTATCAAGGTTTAAAGTTTAGAATTTAAGGTTGGTAGAAAAAGTCAAGAATTTGAATCATGGGGACGCGATATAAATCCGTGAAGGTGTAAGAAGGTAGATACCTTTCCAAAGTGGATAATATGTATGTTTTAATGGCCTAAACACGAGACCCAAATCATTACAGTAAGCCCAGTACGTCAAGGCATGATCTTCACAAAACTTTACAAAACAGCACTCCAGGCATAAGTTTTTTAAAAGCTTTACATTGGCACTCAAGGTGTAAATTTCAAGTCATTTAACAAAAGCCTCGCGTGATGCAAGCCTCAGACAAAAAATGTAGAGATACCCTTCCCATTCCTCAACCACTCTGCAACGTAAGCCTAGTAAGTCGGGGCACAAGACTCGTCAAAGCTTTACCAAACGGCAGTCAAGGCGTAAGCTTCGAGACATTTAACGAAAGCCACACGTGATGCACACCTCAAGGTGTAAGCGTCCAACAAAAATGCCGAGATAACACATGAATAATGTCCAGCACAATATAGAGAGATATCATATTATTGTGTCAATCTTGACAAAAACAGAACCAGAAAGAAATTAATTAAACAATTATGTTATTTGTACAATGTTGGATACAACATTGGTTGACAATGTTGATGTATAAAAAAATGTTGGTTTTCACCCGACAGTCTTTCAAACTGTCCACTTCAAATTGCAAATACAATGAATTAAACTAAAGCTAAATTAAATCCACTGCAAAACTCCTAAAACTTGAGCTCATATCAAAATACAAATCAAAAATCATTTAAGCCTCAGTTCTCACATACCCAAAATTCACAAAAAGTAAATAACTTCAATCCCATTAAAAAGGATCAAAACTTTTCAAAACAATCATCACAAAAAATGTAGCACCAATTTATTCACTTGTCTGATTCGGATTAAAGCCAAAGAGAGAGTATTCTGGATGTGAGGCTTAAAGTGACAGTAAGCTTTAGGAAATCGTCATCGGAACTTGAAGCCGAACTAATTATCAAACATCATATCAGAAGATCATTAGAACCGCAGGTAAAATTTCAAAAATTAACCCGATCAAGGTAACCGTAAATTAAACAAAAATAAAGCTAATCGATAAATTCTTTGAAAGAAATAATGTTAAAAGGATAAAATCAGATCTAAATAGAAATGGAAAAAAAAAAGGACCTGGAAGCGAAAGAACGAAACGTTTTTGTTAATTAAGCGAATAAGAAGTTGGCGAGAGAATAAAGGTATAAAAGTACAAAAAAAAAAAAAAAAGATTTTAGAGGTAGATGGGGGAGAGAGGAAGCAGAAGAAGAAAAGCTGGAGCCAAATGAATTTATAAACCTGGAAATGACAAGAAACCAATTTTTTGAAGTTACCAATTCAAAAATGATTTGAAAGTTTTTTATTCAAAAAATATAATTCAATCTACAACCTTCACTTTACCCACCCACAAACTCTAATTCATTTTGAAAAATTTCTTCTCCCTGCTGCTTCATTTGAACCTACTCAGCTACTTCTCAAGGCGCTCACTCCGGCAACTCATCACGGCATAGCAGTGGCGGCTTTGCTTCGTGTACAGCAGCGCATCGCCTTTGCGCTTGATGCAGATCCATTCTTCTTCTTCATTTTTTTATTTTTGAGTGGTGTGGTGATAGATGGTTCGGTGGTGATTCTATGGTGCAGTGGTGGTGATGGTGTGTTGGTTTTGCGTTTGAGGTGGTTGGGTGTGGTGGTGCGGTATAGTAGTAGTTGGTTCGATGGTGCTGTGCAATGGTTGGGTTGGGTTGGGTGCGGTGACGATGTGCAGTGGTGATATGCGGTGCGGTGGTTGGGTTCGATGGTGCTGTGTTCAATGGTTAGGGTGTTGTGTGCGGCGGTGATGTGCTATGGTGGTGTACGATGCGACGGTTGGGTTAGGTTGAGTGAGGTGGTGATGTGCTGTGGTGGTATACGGTGCGGTGGTAGTTGTGTAGTGGCGTTGACCAGTGTTTGGGTATGGTGCTGTGTGTAGTAGTGGTGTACGGTGTTGTGCGCGATGGTGTTAGCGACGTGGTGTTGGCTCTGGTAGGTGTGTAGTGTATAATGGCGTTGATTGCTTGTCGTGAGTTGTGGGGTGCGGTGGTATTTGACGACGGTGTTGTGTGTGATGAGGTGGTTAGGTGATAGTCACAAATGATGATGGGGTTACAAATTATTTAATTGATTGTGACCAATATATTGATTAATTTGTGATCAATAAATAATATGAATCTATTATTTGAAATTGTGACTAATAAATTGAATATTTTATGACCTATAAATAATATGTGAACGGACTTGTAATTAATAAATAATACGTGACCTAAAAATTTAAGTTGTGACTTATAAAATTTATCATTTGTGACTGATAAATAAATTGTGACTTATATTTTTTTGATTTGTGACTGATGAATATATTGTGACCTATAAAAAAATTTATTTGTGATTGTGAAATAATTTGTGACCTATAAAATTTTGACCCAGAAATAATTTGTAACCAACTAATTCTATAATTCGTAACCAAATATAATAGAATTGTGACATTGTTATATTTAATTAATAAATATATTTTTTACTTAATTATTTCATAAATAAAATATAATTAATATCCGTTTTTTGAAATTTCAAATTTTGTCTCTTAATTTTGAAATTGATCACACCTAATCTCTCACATATGAAATTTTCCCTTTATAAATTATGCGTTCATTTTCTTGTTAATAATTTCTATGGGTAACTAGTAGAAAATGTTATCATCTTTCATCGTGGAAAACATTCTTACCTTTTATTTTTTAACATTTTCACATTTATTTTCACCTTTCAATATGCAAAAGGTCATTTTTATCCATTTTCTCAGTTAAAAATTGTGAAATAACGAATATACACTCTATTTAAATAAAAGAAAAAACTAATTGCAATTTTAGTCCCAATTTTTTTAAAAAACACAAATAAGTCCCAAATAAATTCTTAAAATGATATTTAGCACATAATGTTCATACATTTCAATATTATTATGAAAAATGTCCCAACTCTTTTTTTTTTTCATTTTTACCCTTAATTACACATTTGATTGCGCAAACCATGATTTCTATCTATTTTATCAAATTTCTCAATCAAGAGACGTGAAATGATTAATATATCCTTCTATTTAAATTTTAAAAAATCAAGAAAATTATTTGTTTAGATTTTTAAGTTTCTAATAATTTATTAGGGACTCGTCTACACTTTTAAATTTTTTTCTCAATCAAGAGCCGTGAAATGATTAATATATCCTTCTATTTAAATTTTAAAAAAATCAAGAAAATTATTTGTTTAGATTTTTAAGTTTCTAATAATTTATTTGGGACTCGTCTACACTTTTAAATTTTTTTTAAAAAAAAATTTATTTTTTAATAAATTTAATTGGAACTCGTTTCCACTTACTAATTTTTATAGTAATTTATTTGGTACTCATTTGTACTTTTTTAAAAAAAAATTTAATTTCTAATTTTCTAATAATTTATTTGGGACTTTTTTGCACTTAATTTCTAATTTTTTATTAATTTTTTTAAGACTCGTTTGCACTTTTTTAAAAAAATTGGGACTATGATTGCAAGTAATTCTTTAAATTTTTTATTTAAATAGGAGGATATATATCATTTCACATCTTTTTATTGAAAAATTATGTGAAAATTGATAGAAATAATTGTTTGCGCAATCAAAAATGAATTAAGGGTGAAAATACCAAAAAAAAATGAAAAGTAAGAACTTTTTCACAATAATAGTTAAAGGTAAAAACATTATGTGTTAATTACCTTTTTAATAATTTATTTGGGACTTGTTTGCAATTTTTTTAAAAAAATGGGGAATATGATTGCAATTAGTTCTTTTTTTCTTTTTATTTTATTTAAACAGAAAGTTATATTCATCATTTCACAGTTTTAAATTGAGTAAGTGGATGAAAAATGACATTTTACGCAATGAAAGATGGAAAATGGGTAAAAATGCTATAAAAAAAATGAAAGGTATGAAAGTTTTTCACAATAATAATAAAAGGTAATAACGTTATGTGCTAATTACACTTTCTATTTTCTAGTACATTTTACGTATATCTTTATCTATCTACACACAAGTGAGTGTGTGTAATGGGACATGCATTTGAGGTAATTGGTAAATTTTCCCTCTCCTTTTCAACTGTTGTGCAATACTTTCTATCCTTCTATTTTGGTGAAAACACCCTAAACAGCCCAAACCTTGCAAATCACCTCATATCATCCAATTTCATTAGTTTAGGCCCCTATTTAATAGCCATTATAAAAAGAAATTTCGGAAAAATAATGTTTTGAATAGTGATTTTTTGAAAAAATATAGTTAAAAAATAGAGAAAAATTTTAAATTTCGAGCAAAATATTTTATTTTGTATGAATGTATGATTGAAAATAAGTATGAAAAATAAAGAGTTGTTTTAATGGAAGTCAAATAGGGGCTAGACATTAAATCCACTTACAATGGACGAAATTAAAAAGAAATAATTGTAGTTGTGGTTCTAAACCTATCATATTTTTATAGATTATATCCTAACTTTTCATTTTTGCCATCCATAGTCTCAAATCTTTTATTTTGTTATAATAGAAGGATAAATCGATGAAATCCATCCATCCCACTATTAGTTGACCAAAAGAAATAAAAAAAATTGACTTCTTTTAACTAAATGTAAAATGGCAAAATTGTAACTTTACAATTATCATATAAAAGAATAAAAAAATTAAATAAAAGGAAGAGAGATAGAGAGAGAGAGAGAGAGAGAGAGAGAGAGAAGAAAATGAATAAAAAAGAATTAATTTTTCATCTTCTTTTCCCCCAAATCTCCCACCCTCTGACAAATGAACCGGAATGTGATTTAATCTCAAATGACTCGCCCAGACAGCTTGAAAACCGCTCAATTTTTTTTTTTTTGAACAAAGATCTATTAAAATAGATCTATGAGGCTTTTTCTATTATTCAAATCTACATACATAGATGAGGTGTTGTTGAAGTTTAGCATAAAAGAATCCAAAATAGGATTCAATCCCTAAAGATAATGGGATTAATCATTCCAAAGACGTTTGTTACATAAAATGTGAGAGGGTGGATATGGATAAGATGCTTTATGATTCGCCAATAGAATCTTCCACGAACTCAATACTATACACGAGATCTAATAAATTAAGAACTAGAAAAAAGATAATCAATACATTCTTGGTATGTGGAGAAAATGAACTCAAAGTTCTTAAGTATGTTGATTCCAACCCTAAATCGTTAAGGATGATAACAAAATTTTCAGTCTAGTTATGTGCTTACGCAGTCAATTGAAAATGTTTCAAACAGGGATGATCGCTAACTTTACAACTGAACCTAAATACATAGATGCTATGGAAGTAATCTCAATCGAGGAATTCATTCGCAAATAATAAGCTATTCCTTACATTGTAGCTCCAGTATAGCCACCATCCTAGACAATATACGATTTTCACCTAAACTTTTTAGGTGTTGGATACATGATTAATTAGATCTAGTTCGAGTGGTAGAAAGATAGCCTATTTTTGGTCTCTATTTTTCCAAAAATTCATTATTTTTCAAAACTTGTTTTCAATCACACCTTCTCCCATAAATAATTTTTCACATAAATGGAAAAAAATTCTTATTTTTTAACATACATTCTCCAAAAAATCACTATTACAAAATACATTTCTCTTCAAAAATGAGGCACAAATAGTTATGTCATAGGTCCAATAGTTGAGATGGTATAACGAGTTTAGTACTAATACATTTATATATTGACAGATCTATTATTTTATTGTGTGCATTTACAAATTTAATATATTGGAATCCGAAGATCAAGTTGTGATAACTTTTTAATTGCAAGGTACAATGATTGTGAGATACATGTTATAAATAACTTGATCTTAAATTTTACCTGATCGTTATTTAAGAGACAAAATATTGTAACTATGGATAGATTAGCACATATTGCATTTCTTTCTTATGGAAAAAGTAGTTGATTTTTCTAGGTTAAAATGTGAGGACATTTAAATCGATACAGGAATGAGTTAGAAAAATAATTCATTAGATGACATACAATAGAGATTTTAGTGGAACACCTAAGTGTTTATTTAGTAGATTTGGTCATTTGACTTGAGATCTCATTAAGAATGTGTTTAATGGATATAATTGAGAAAAAAAATCTATTTTAAATAGTGATATGATGGAAAATATGTGGTTAAAAAGTAAGGAAATGTTATTGATGTAATGAAAAATATTATTTTATTGAAAAATGTGTGGTTGAAAATGAGTTTTGAAAGAATGTATTTTAAAATAATGTGTGTCAAACGGGAGTTGAATCTAATATCGGGACCAATTGGGTTGCAAAAAAATCGCGGAACTGCAAATCGAATCGAACCCGTTGATTCGGGTCCAAGTGGACCCACGATTTTTTCCTCTCAAACCAAATTCAAAATGATTTGGTTTAGGTTTTGATTTTCAAAAACTCCACAAAATCAAACCGATCCGTTTTTTTAATTTTTTAAATAAAAATTAATTTTATTAAATTATAAATTTTATAGTTTTTGCTTTTCAAGAAAAAAAATACCAACTTAGCTATACTAATTACAACCAGCCCATTAAAATAATCATATAAAAGTAAATTAGGTTCATCATTACTGCCCATGATTTTACAAGTCTACTATACACGTCTTGACCCGTATCTAAACTAAACTAAAATTATGCTCAAATCATAATGCAGCAAAACTACAACAGTGAATCATGCCTAAGGCTTCAGAAGCCCTGATCATAATCACTGACGCTGATCGCCAATCACCAGTCACCGATGCCAATCCCTAAAGCTTCAGATTTCCAATCTCACAGTCTCAGAATCTCATTCAAGCCATTTCTCGTGTATTCTTTCTTCTCTTCTTCATTAAGTGTAATTTCTATCCGAGTCGCCTTTGTTTCTTTTTTATTTTGGTTCCTTTTGGTAATGCAATTGTTTTGGGGATTCAAAACATACTGTAAACCCTTTATTGTGGATAATTTGGATGTAGAAATTGTCGGATGTATACAATTTGGATGTAGAAATTGTCGGATGTATTTATCAGAGATAACCTTTAATATAAATAGTTACAATTTCAATATACTTGATTTTATCACTCTACCATGTTTGGTCTTAGTTCTTTAACATGAGGAATTGCATTTCCCAAGTTCTGAAGTTGTTAGAAAATTGGTTTCGTTGCATATCAACAGCTGTTATGTTTTATGATTGAGTTACAAAATTCCTTTGCAATTTTTAAAATTACAAAAGTGAAATGCCGAGAAATAGAAATATTACACCATCTCTGAATTCGCATGACAAAATACTTTATGAAGGGAACCAAATTTATTTGTACAATTGTTCGCTTGAGAAAATCATTTTAGCAGGCCCTTTATGTTGTTTATATTTCCATTGTAGATTACATTATCCTAGAGAGAGACACCATTCCTCATGACAATGTCTCTTTTGTGATTACTATATACGTCATCTAGATGACAAAAGGTAATATCTCAAAGGACATAGCATATTGATTGTAGGAAAATATTATAGTTCCTCTGCTAATACTACTACCTTCTACTTTCTTAAAGTGGTTAGAGAATAAAATTCATATTTTCTCAATAAGTCGGAATTCTATCAATCTTTGTATATCTAAGTAATTTATTCACAAGTTTCATGGGAAATCTTATATCTCCATTGGCTGAAATATTTGTTGTTTTTTAACTTATTATACATACACTTACGAATTTAGGCTTATATGTTTGTTCTTTTCCTTAACTAGTTACCAGCCCTGTTTTTATTTTCCATTGCTTAGCTTCCTCCATTGTTTTTTTTTTCCTTTTTACAGATATGGATCCAATTCTAGAAGATGACAACGATGCAATTCCAATAGAAGATGACTTTGAAGATATGAAAATGGATGGGAAAGACAAGAAGGGAAATAAAAGGTCCGATATGGAATCGTCTCACGTAGTTGTGTAAGAAGTATCTATATATGGTTCAAGATTAAAAACAAAAGAGAATGAGTGGCTAGTATGTATAAAACATGTGAGCTTTCTAAGGATATTGGTAGCCGTGAAGAACTTGTCATGTTTGTTCAGAAAGAGATTAGGGAACAAATTACAAGGTATTTCATATTGTCTAAGTTACATCTTCGATATGTGGAAGATAAAAGTTTTCAGTATTTTACAAGGTATTTTTTCCAAAATTTGTATTTCCTTCAAGAATGACACTAGCAATGGATATATATAATTTGTTCCTAAATGAGATGAAGAAAATGAAGAAAGAGTTGGGTCAACATAAAGTTTGTTTGACTAATGATTGTTGAACATCGATACAAAATGTTAGTTATTTGTGTTTTAACTGGTAATTGGATTGATGATGATTAGAAACTTCAAAAAATGAGGAGATATGGTGGGAAATAGGTTGATTTCTTGTCTTGAAGATTAGAGAATCAGTAAGATTTTTGTGTGACTGTTGATAATGCCTTCTCCAATGATGTAGCATTACTAAGATTGAATAGTTGTTTTGAAGAGAAGAATGGTCTGGTATTGGGGCGTAGAAATATTTCATACGAGGTATTGTGCTCATATACTCAATCTTATTTTTTGTGATGGCTTGAAAGAAATAAGTCATGCTATTTTAGCTATTCGTAATGCAGTGAGGTCTAACGATCTTCTTCATAATAACTAAAAAGGTTCAAGGAGAGTTGTAAGGAAGCAAGTATTGAGTCTTGAGCTTTGTTGTGTTTTGATGTCACAACTAGATGGAATTCCACATACATAATGTTGCAAGCTTCTATAAAGTTTAAGAAAACATTCGTTATTTTGGAAAGCGGTGAATGGAAGAAATATAAATGGACCGCCAATATGAGTCGATTGGGACCGAGCGAAAGCATTTGTTAGGTTCTTGAGGACTTTCTATGAAATGACTTCAAAATTTAGTGGTTTGAAGTATGTAATTTCTAACTCTTTCTTTCAATAAATATGTGAAATTCATGAAGAGTTGAATGAATTAACTAAAGAGTCTAACACTTTGATGGGATCCATGACAATTAGTATGCGGAAAAAATACGATAAGTATTGGGGCAATGTTGAAAATTTTAATTTAGTTGTTGTTTATTGCAACAGTAGATGCAAGTTGGAACTTCTTAAAATCGGGTTTGAACTTATTTATGATGTTTGATGTAGAAATTGCAAAAATGTTGCTAAATGAGTTGAAGAGACACTCCACAGATTATATGCATACTATGAAGAAATGGCGACTCAAGTCACTCCACCATCAGTTTCATCAAAGGAGACTACCAAAAGTAATAACCAAAGTCCTTCACAACCTGCTTCTAAACCTGTAAAGCTAGACTTATGCAAAAACATGTATTCGAAGTAGAATGAGTTGGTCGATTATTTGTTTGACCACTGTGAATATTTGATCGATTGTAATTTTGGCATTATTTTTAGTGGAAATTGAATGCACACGAGTACACAATTATCTTCCAAATTGTCAAAGATGTATTAGCAATTCAAATATCCATGGTCATTTCAGAGTTGGCATTTTTCACGAGTGACCGAATTCTTGATTCCTCTCGAGTTCATTGGGTGTAAAGATGATCGAGGCCTTAATATGCATGAAGAATTGGTTGCATGGCAGCAAATTACCTATAGTGCTTCGTTAATATTTGGATGACTTAGAGAAAGTTGTAGAATGTGACATTTATTTTCTATTATCAATTTTGATATTTCTATACATATTTTTTTTTCTCTTATCAAAATTATTAATAAGAACTAATAAATATTTTGATATTTGCATATTATATAGAGGCTGAATCATATGTTATAATAGGGGATATTGACCTAATTATTATCAAATGAGATGTTAGAACGCAATTTTTATGAAGCCTAAAGGCGGCGGCTATTGCTGCTGCTTCTATATTGTTGCACGTAAAAGTTTGAGTGGAGAAAGCTATTTGCATGTTGCTAGCTATTAACTTGCTACTGCATTTTGTCTTTTTGTTTGTATTTTGAATTACAGACAAGTATGAATGTAATTTAATATTATTAGTTTTCATTTTAATTTTTTTGTTAACTTGTTTTAAATATATTATTATAATGTCGAAAGGTAAATCGTAAATTAAAATCGAATCAAACCGCAAATAATGGTTTGGTTTGATTTGATTTGAAAATTTTCCAAACCACATAATATGGTTTAAGTTGAAAACATGGCACAAACTGCCCAAACTGAACTGTGTCACCCTTAGGGACCAACACACTTTGATGACGTTGGATGTTACC
Source organism: Fraxinus cuspidata (assembly GCA_903798385.1). Lineage (NCBI taxonomy): Eukaryota > Viridiplantae > Streptophyta > Magnoliopsida > Lamiales > Oleaceae > Fraxinus > Fraxinus cuspidata. The sequence continues at coordinate 15,637 of CAIGRP010057683.1, read as the reverse complement.
TTTTTTTTAATTTCATTAATACAGCGTTTGCGAGTGTGTTGAGAATCATGTGAAAATCAATATACGGTCTATATAGCTCGAATAGTGAAAGATTATAACATGTATTACTTCTGCCTATGTTGATAGTCAAATTACTTAGTCAATATGGAGTAATAAAGTGAAAGGGTTTCAAGCATAGCTCGTTTAATCAATGTAAGGTCATGACGATAATATGATTGATTTAACTCAAAATCGATATTATCTCTCGTAGTTAATTAGGTTTATACTGATGAAGTGATTATAGTTCCACAACAACTTAGCAAAATAATGTTGTCCTACCACATGACATTGTCAATCATAAAAATCTTCTCGACATGTTGATGTCAATATTGTATGACGACGTAAATTAATTAATCTAGGATGATTAACAGTAAATTAAAAGAAAGCTTTTATTTATCTTATCTGGTCCGCATCAAAATAATAATTTCATGATGTTAGTCATCGTGAATGAGAACATAATAGGCACACAAAAAATGAGAGAATTGGAAATATGGATTTGATGCTAGACCTAGTACTATTGAAAGATTATAAGAATTAATGTCCTAGACACAATAGTTTTGATGTGCTTAATTATGAGCGAAAGTTAATTACTTAATTAATTATCTATGGATGGACAAAGGTTAGGATTTGCTAAATCCTAATAGGATTAGGTTTTGTAGAATCCTATAATATGTTGTCTAGATTTGTGGATTTTACATATGTTGTCATTACATCCTTGTTAGCACGAGAGATGCAGAAAATTCTTAAACCTGAAGTTGCAGCTGTCGTCGGCCGTTGCCCAATTACCATGGTGTTAAGTATTATTAAATCAATAAGTTTATAAAATAAAAGAATACTAAATTCCACCCAAAACTTATTTTTGAAACATTATTATCTCATATTAATTTACCAATTTTCATTTTGTGAAATATGTATAATAATATTATGCCCCCGTTTGGTAGATATTAAAATCAAATTTTAGTCGATTTTGATAAAAGTTAATGAAATGTGTGGTTGAAAAGTTGTGGGCCTCATAAAATGTGTTGTTAAAATTAATTATTAACTTTGACTTTAAATTTTAATTGGATTTTAATCAAAACCAAACAAAGTATATATATTGATGCCAATAAGTAAATTTATTGATTAAAATATTTAACATGCTCATTTACGTACAAATTTATTTATTTTCTAAGGAAATTTCGTGAGCATAATTTCATGTTATTGGTGGTATTGAAACTAGATATGTATCTACTTTGATATTAAGTCATTATACCATGTCATCTTAACTTTTAAATTATTAGGTTTGACAAATTTTTTATTTATTTAAATTTAGAGTTAATTACAGAGACATGCCCTAAAATTACCGACAATTACAAAGATACCCTCCATCTTTTTATAAATTATAAAAATATTCGATGAAGTTTACATTTTATATTATTTTGAATCTTTTATTACATCATATATTTACTATATATATATTCATTTTAAGGAAAAAAAATATTATTTCAATGAGATCGTTTGTTATTGTTATTTCTTGATATATTAATATTTTTCTCTAATTCTTACTTTCTATACTCTAAACGCCTATATTGTATTAAATTTTAAAAATTAAATTATTACGATAATACAAATAACGATAATACCAATAATGTCACCATCAATCTTTTATTACATCATATATTTACTATATATATATTCATTTTAAGAAAAAAATATTATTTCAATGAGATCGTTTTGTTATTGTTATTTCTTGATATATTAATATTTTTCTCTAATTCTTACTTTCTATACTCTAAACGCCTATATTGTATTAAATTTTAAAAATTAAATTATTACGATAATACAAATAACGATAATACCAATAATGTCACCACCAATTATTTATAGTTTAGATTTCTTTTAATTTCCCTTTTATATTAAATATTTCAGATTCATTTTAATTTGATTATTTTTTATGGTTACAATGAAATCATTTGTAGTATAAAAACAATAACTTTTTTTTAAATAAAACAATTTTATTAGGCTAATTTAAAATTAAGAAAAGGATAATAAGAAAACAAATGTAGTATAATATAAACATAAGAGAAATGGTAGAATTTGAAACTTATATTAAGAGACGAGGTTCGTGTAATTTTTAAAATAAGTGGGGCCGTATTTGTATTTTTTTAAACCTTAAAGAGATGTATGTACTTTATTCTAAATTCTATAATATATTATTTTAGTAGGTAGTTATATTACCACGACGATTTTTACTTGATACACCCTATTTAATTGAAGTTAACTTCTCAATCTTTGTTCATTATAGCAATTATTTTTTAACCTTTTTTCCTCGAATTCTTATTTTCAATATTCCATTAATTAATACATCTGATCCTTGACAATGAGTTATATAAAAATATTTTATTTTCATATCATATTTTGAAACAAGGAAAAAATAGTTTTCGTATTTTATTTATTTATTAAAAATATGATGGGAAAATAAATTGCATATAAAATTGTTATCAAATAAAAAATGTGTAATTAATAAAAAGTTTGATGATAAAAATGAAATGAAAATTTAAATTATTAGGGACATAAATAATTTAATAAGCAAAAATTAAGAATTTTTAAAATAATTAAATTGTGGTTTGAGAAATAAAAATTGTTCCTCTATTTCAATTAGCACCACAAATAAGAAAACCCGACTACAGAGCAGAACAACCCAATAGAGTTAAGCCATCGTAGACTATCACAGTATCTCTACATAAATTCAATCTTTGGATCCCTTTGCCTTTTTTTCCTCAACAAAGAGCAAAGCCAGTGCAAGCAATGGGTTTCTTTTCGTTTCTTGGAAGACTGTTATTCGCTTCAATCTTCATCCTCTCTGCATGGCAAATGTAAAGGAAAAAATAATAACTCTCTCTCTCTCTCTCTCTCTCTTTGTGTCCAGATCTGTTAATTATGAATATTTCTGTATATGTATGTATAATTGTAAACCCGTTTTTCTATATTTGATTGATTAAGCTTTGTTTTGTATGGTCAGATCTAGTTCTTGTTTTGAAAAAAGGAAAATAGAAATAATGAAAAAGAAATCGAAAATCCCAGGTTCTGATTTTTTCACTCTGTAATTTGTCTATGTTACGTGTTATTAGTACACTGCAAAATATTGATTATGATATGGTTTTTTTTTATTTATTTTACCCTTTTCGGGTCAAGTAGGAGGAGATCCTTTTTTTCAGGAAAGACACAATACTTCATAGCTGCAATGGGTATGCGTAGAAATCATAAATGGGCTCTCCTATTTTGGCTTTGAAGATTTTCTGTCTAATAAGTTTTCGGCGAAGTCTACAAGTTTCTAAACTAGGACCAGATAACCCAATTTTGGTGTTTGTCTTTTTTTTCACTATAAACTTCTTTTAGTTCAACATTTACAATATCCTACAAAACCAACCTAGCAATTAAGGTTCATAATTCTAAACAAACATTTCAAAGTTATTCCACATTTGACTTTTATATGAGGACTCCACCATGGCTAAGACTCTCTTTCTCTAAGTATTCCAGTGAATATTTGGCTAATTAGCTTTAAAAATTACTTATTAGTGGATAGCAAGGTTTAGAATAAATATGATTTTTGAAGATTCTTTGCATCCTTCTATTGGTAAGGAATAATAGATATTAGCTTAGATTAAGATATGGGTTGGCATTTGACAATTTGCATTCAGATTCTGACATGTAATAGCAGTCTAATTATGACAGCCTCGCGTCTCTGTAAATTGCTGAGAGAAATCGCCCGTGTTAAAGAAAACACTCCACCATTATTCCTTTTCTACCGAAATCACCTTTTTACATTGTATTTCTTCAAAGAAACACGGATGTTTACAATAACAGACCCATTAATGTTGGTGAGCTAAGGCGACCGTTGACAATTGACCGTTGATAGTCGACGACCGCAATAGCGAAGACGTTTATTAATATTTAATTAAATAATATTAAAAAATCTTCAATCTATATGTTAATACACTAAAACGTAAAAACCATATACATAAAGAATCACCCATCTCCTTCATAATTGCCCTTGTTATCTCTACTACAGAATAGTTAACCAAATCCTTTTGGATGTTTGGTAAAGTCATTTGGTCATTTTCAAGGACATTACTAAATACTGCTTCCTTGACTTCCTCACAATGAGATGTATACCAGTTTAGTAGCTCAATTGGATTTCCTCTATTAAGGGACTCTTTTGACTCATCATGACCACGAAAAGGCAATCATTGCATCAAGATGAATCTAGTACAATCTAGCAACGCAATCATTCTCATCCTATAACTTTTTTGTTGGTTACTACTTTGGCTAGGAAAAGAAAAGGAGACACTTTGCTTTTGATTCATCAAGTTGGTGCACTTAACAAAAACTTGATTATGATCATTATCAAAGAGATTGACTTGATCTTTCAAAATCTTTTTGTGCTTCCAATCCCTAAAGTAGGTATTAGTAAATGCATGTCCACTCCCTTGACTCCGAGTAGCAATACAAACAACAAACCGCATCCTTTTTTTAATTGTACTCCAACTAATAAAATTCAGAAAATCATTCTTTCCTAAAACACCTTATCATTTCCCATCAATCTTCTTGGAAAGTCATGTTAATGTGGTTGACAATGACCTTTTTCTAAGTATGTCATCCTAACATCGTCTCTGATATAAGGATCATATGATTCGATAAGGGGATGTTTTCTGGATCATAAAAGGTGGATTGAATTGAGCCCAATGCTTCTTTGTGTTATCAATGGTTAATAACTCGTGTGCTCAACTAGAAGTAGTGGCGAAACTAGAGCACCACTAGAAGAACTAGGTTGTAACTTTTGTTTCGGTTGAAAAAATCATTCCATAATCTGTATGAAAATTAAACTTAAATCACAAATTAAATGTAAATTAAACTTAATTTTAAACTATCATCAAGTTTCAATCGCATATCACATATTTCGCAATTTATCATTTATCACACATTCACAAATTTTTCAAGTTTCATAAATCATCATAATTCACATAATAAATCTCTAATCAAATGGTCAATACATATGAAGTATTACTTCAACTTCAAGTTCTAAATTAAAAAGGCATCAAAATGAACTAAAAAGAGCGCAAATAAATAAAAAAGAGAGGCTCACAGTCGCAGTCAGCAATGGCAGGCAGTGGCAGAGAGAAACATCGTCGGCAGAAGGTCACAAGTGTCAAGTTGGCAGTTGCATGCCGCATGCATCGGGGCTACTGGATAGCCGGAGGTAGCTTAGAAATTAGAATTAGAATTTAGAGATAAGGTTTGGTAAATAATGTTTGCTTTTTGTGTTATTTTGTAAATGTCATATAGGCCGGAGGGTAATTTTGTACCCTTTGCAAATTGAATTCATTTTGTAATTAATGGGCCTATTGTTATAAAAAAAAAATGCCCAACTAAACAGAAGGCCACAAATTTTTTTATAAAAAAATTGGCCAAACTAAACTCGTCTTTCCCTTTCTTCCTTGTCTTCACTTCACGATGACTAGTGTCTGGTCTGGTGGTGCCCTCTGTGCTTGTAAATTCCAGGGGAGCCAGCACAGGTGGTCGCGCCACCTCATTGGGTGCTGGCTCCGCCTTTGGATGTTTAATTTTTTACTCCACTCACCCCAACCCCAACCCCATCAAAATGGTTATTTATCTACATAGATAGATGCATTCATTTACAATTGTTTACATGCATCATAATGCTCACAACTTTGCAATTGTTTAAGAAGAGTTCAGTTAACAGAAAGACTAAAATTTGTTATGGTTTGATGTGGTTATAGTGAATTCGATTTATCTTTGTGTAGATAGTGATGGATCTTTTATTGGATTGATTTACAAGATCTTTGACCTGCAGTTATGCGAAATGACCTACTCAATAAAATTGCTAATTGTTTTCTTCTTAAACAAATAGAAAGTAATTATTTTTCTGTTCTGATGTAGCTAGGGACTAGTCATTTACATGTTCATGAAAACACGAACTTAGAATTTTCAATAATTATGACCTCATATATCTTACAATATGTGATTTAGCATTGACTTCGCCACGAGAATGCTATTATTTTAACAAAAGAAATTAAGAATTTACTGGTTCTTGGGTGAAATATATTTGGAATAGTAATATTACGAAATTGCATTTCTTAATTAGGAATGTTGCATTAGGATGAGTTATTTGGCTTCAGCATATTTGCTAAATACTTTTGTAGCATGAAATGGTTAAGGTTCGGTTTTCTTGTTCCTGATCTAAATGCATCTTCTATGTCTTGGACTGAGCTTTACACTGCCAAAGTTTTATTAAAGCAAGATACATGTTTCGAGTTGCACCTATTAGGAATAAACTTACTGAATCGTTTAGTCAGCTTCCTGAAGCGGAATGTGTGATACTATATGTAAATAAGTTTTCTTCTCAATGAGAGTTTTGCTTGTTCAAAGTGAAAATTTCTTGGGAGTTCATGTGATGGTTTGGCTTCTTCATCATTTGATATTTTCCAGACTCAAGATTGTAAAATATTATATTGGTGAATGCAAATTCAAGATCCTGGTAGACAAATCAAATGCAGTTAAGCAGGTTCTTTTTGCATTTTGTTCCTATGCCTCGTCTCGACGATGCTGTGGGCTAATTGTGATGTCATTTAAGTTTCAAGCTGGTTGTTGGGTAGTGATGATGTAGCTTAGGTTTTCCGGTGGATTCATATGGAAATAGGCATTCACTGCACGATTTTTTTAATTACTGATTTTCCTGATTATCTCTCAAGTTAGATTAAGTTCCCATATCTGTCAATTTATGGTTTACATGGTTTTATATCTTGTTTAACTGTACTTTTGGAACACAGCCAAATATGTCAATCAAATTTTTCCAACCTGATATATTGGTTGATTATCCTGCCTAATACTCTTTACCACCTATTTCTATATTGGTTCATATTATGTAAGATAGTCATACTAACACTTGTGCAATTTTAGTTCACTCTTAGTACTTTTGTGATCTTTAGTTCATTTCTTGTAATCCTGCCAATAAACGTGAAAATTCTTCTCTAATCTAAAACTGGTGAAATTCAATCTTTCACTTGTTTAATTCCATAATTGCATTGAAGAGCATGGCTATTCCCAGTTGTGTGGATCCTATTTATTTACAAAAACTTCTATTGTTTTTTTCTTCATATAAAATATGGTTTTTACTGTTTAGGTTCAATGATTTTGGAGAAGATGGTGGGCCTGCAGCAAAAGAATGGGCAGCCAAATTAGCTACTGTTGAGAAATTTCTAGCATCTAGTTTCGGGAAAGGTGCTTTAAATATTGATGTACGTTTCCAATATGCTTGATTTGCCCTTTGTTTTCCTTAGTATTTTAGAATAGTGTTTCAATTCTTTTTGTATGTTGATGTTTGGAGATGCGATTTGCAGACTAGGCATTTTGTTGCTGCCTGTATTGTTCTAAAGGGTTTGGGAGGCCTTTTATTCGTATTTGGTAGCTCTACTGGTGCGTTCCTTCTGGTTAGCGTTTCTGTCACAAATTATCTCATAATATTTGTGTCTTTCTTCTTTTCATTTGCTGAAAAATTTTGAGTCTGAGTTTTCTTCTATTTGACATGTATTTTGTTACTATTAACCACGCTTTTTCTTACTGCAGATATATTACTTGATATTTGCCACTCCCCTTCTGTATGACTTCTACAACTACAATGTTGGCGAGCCAGAATTTGTCAGACTCTTATCAGATTTCATTCAGGTACTTGCAAAATACTAATTGAACAATCATGCCCTCAACACGCTTTTTGGGTAGTTTTCTTGATGGATGTGAAGCTTTTTGTAATTGGATCTACATTTCTTGGCAGTCCGTGGCTCTTTTTGGCGCATTGCTATTTTTTCTAGGGATGAAGAACTCTATTGGGAGGAAACAACTCAAGAAAAAGGCCGCCCCTAAACAGAAGGCATCTTAGATATATCAAAAAAGAGACTCCGGAACATTGTCTAAAATTAGGACTCTAAGCAGGTGCTATATCAAGTCTTTAAACTGGAATTATTCGTCTCCACGACGATATTAGATGTTGTAATCTGTTTTCCTTTAGTCGATTTTAGTCTGGCAAGAAGCTGTTGATACACAAATATTCATTTTGTTTCCTTCTATTTCACAATTTTAGTTCTCCCCTGTTGAGATGTTAATACTGTTGGATTCCTAAGATATGCTTCCTAAATGGCAAATAACAATGAACAGACATTTTTATTCGTTTTTCCATTATTTCTATTTATTTATGTCTAGTTCAACGCATCAAATAAACACTTGATGTCTTGATAGGTACTCTGATGTATGTAGCTTCTTGTTAGTCCAGGAAATCACCCAACATTTGAGCATCCATAAAGTTGCATTAAACTTCAAAGGAGCTTATAGTAGTTGTACTTTTGCCGGAGAGCCACTTTCGCTTGGTGGACTTATCATAAAGTATCTATTTATTTGAAAAACGTCATTTTGATAGCCTGTTGTTGTAAAGTAGTCCCTGCGAAGGGCGACTTCTAACCTACAGAAACCGGCAACAAGAGAGACTTTTTCACCTAAAAGAAAGCCTGACTTCTTTGTGTGAAGAAACTAACTTACCCTATCAAAAGAGGCTCGAACCAAGGTCGATGACCTAGTAAAGATTAACTTGAATTTCAGTGACTAAAACAGTTTCGGGTGTCCCAAATATAGTGTTGTAATCCAACACATGCGGATTACCATAAAGCAAAGTTCTTGGAAGATCAAAAGCAACCATAATCTTAGTAACCACAACCATGTTAGTTGATCTACCCCATCTTCTTATCTCGTATACTGAGATCGCATTCTCGCCCTGAAATAAGACATGTCCTGAAATTGAAAATTACTAAGCTGAAACTTGGAATATGGTATCAGATTCCAAATTCTTCTGCTTGTTCAGCTCTCTTTTTCAGCCACAACATGCTGACACAAACTATAACATCCATTTCCATTTTTAGAAAACTTTCTTTGCACTTTACACCAAATTCCAGATAAAAACACATTGAATCTCTGCACATCTAAAGCTGTAATCCACAATACTCTAGTACATGATTCTGTAACACCGCCTAACATTTTAAACTTAGTAGTACTATCATTACACCAAAACCTCAAATACATTAACATTCAAGACTTCCAAATGTCAAAATACAACATGGCATCATTCTTGTACAAGATTGAACAAAGATTAAAGAGAGTGTCATTATGTCTGGACGTCGAATGGATCGACTAGACTATTTCATAACCATTCAGGTTCACTTAATTACTGCAACTGAGGTTTGGGTTCGATTCTACTCATAACATATTTTTAAAAATATGAGCAAACAATACAATTTATCTTTCCAAAATCTAGAAAATCAGGAAAAATAAAATCCCACCTCTAACTGCCCTGCAACATTATTCCCATTGAACATGATAAGAAGTGATGATTATTTCTCAAAGCTTTGAAGGTAAAATTTTCTCATCTTTCAATCCCAACAGCCCACACAGCTCTGGGTTCAAACCCTTCCTTATTTCTGCATATACCTTACCATCCCATCTCTTTTTGGCCAATTCGTCACACAGGCGCATTGCAGCCTCCACCGCCTCTTCCGGGCTAGGGTGCGCCGAGTCCACGATCCCCATTTCTACTGCCGCCTCAGCCTTCACTTTTGCAGCCCGTAACACCAAGTTGCGCCGCGCTGAAGCCGATCCGATCTTGGATCTTATTAGAGCCGTGAAGTAATCGGGCAAGGTCATCCCTATGTCCAGCTCACTCATGTACATCACACTTCTTGATGCCGTCATGGTGACATAGTCGTGGCTCATGGCTAGTATCAAGCCGGCAGCAGCGGCGTGACCCCCGACGGCGGCGACTGTGGGCATCGGTAGGGTTAGAAAATCAGAGACGACGCCCTTGAACAGGTCGACCATCCGAAGTAATTCATCCTTAGCTGCTTGAATCGAGCCGGATTTAGCGCCGACGGCTTGAGCGTGTCTTAAGTCGAATCCGTTGGAGAAGAATCTCCCTGGAGCCAGCGTGATGAGAACGGAGCCGGCGACGGCTTGCGACTTGGCTTCGGCCAAAGCCGAGCGGATGGATGATATGAGAGCCGGGTTTAAGCGATGCTCATCTTTGTTGTCGCCGGTTAATGTTAACATGAAAAGGTTGCCGCGCTTCTCTAACGTGCACATGGTGGCTACGGGGTGAATGATAAGAGAGGAGTGTCAATTTTGGCAGATAAGAGATTGCATGACAATCTTAAAGTGTGCATTCCAAGATGTCAACATGCCGGCTATTATCGTTGAAAAATTGCCCCCAACCTTTATCTTCTTTTCCAATTTGGTCCTTAACTTTTATTTCTTGACGATGTCGACTTTACATTTCATTTTTCTACCCAAACTCCTAATTCCTAATTTTTATCTAGAACAAAAATTCATTAAAGTAGTGTCATGTAAAACTGACAATATTCAAATGCTCCAAATCCCTAATTTTTATCTAGAAAAAAGATTATTAAAGTAGTGCGATGTAAAACTGATAATATTTCAATGCTACTAATTCTTAGTTTTTATCTAAAAATGTCGATTAAAGTAGTAACTGACAATATAACTTCATAGTGATTGTATGTTACACAATTCTTGTAAAACTTCTCTATTTCATCCAACTTGCCGTCGTTTGTCCCATTAAAACAATCAACAATGCTACGTGTACAATGCTCTTTATTAAAATACTAACTCCAATCAAAATGATAACGAATTATCTGACTAAGTGTGTATTATTTCACTGATATGCGCAAAAAAACGGCTTTCCATGAATTTGCACGATTTTGTCCTTAGATTCACTTTTTGGTAGTATTTACAAGGCAAGATTCCAAACCTGCCCACCACCTCGTTTCCTTGCCTGGAATCCAGATACAACGTTGCGGGTTCTACGACAAGTGTTCCACAAGAAGAAGCCTGAGATGGAGGTGCAGACAGGAATGAGCTACACTACACATGCTATTATGGTCAACATTTAAGAGGTTCACTTCCTCTTTCTCCCATGAGGTCTACGAGAAGGGACGTCCTTAGAGTAACCCGTATCCTTCTTCCCTCGCTCTTCACCACTCTCAGTTCCTTCATCAAAACTCTCAGTCCCCTCTGCCGACTCTTCATGCAACTTTGCAGTTGCTTGTTTGGAGAGCCGATCACGAAGCTGTCTGAGTTTTGCTTTCTTTGAGTTCAAGACCCCAACCAACTAGAAGCATTAATAAAGGAAAATCATTCCTATTGTAGGGAAAAATATCCGAGAATGTTAAAAATTTAAATGAAGAACTCATCTGGGATCACTGGATCTCCAAACATTCTTATATAATATGCAGTTACTGATAAGGATTTGTATGTCTAAAAAGAGTGCTTGGAATAGAAAACAAACCTTCCCATAGATTTTCTTTTCAAACTGCGTCTTTTCATTGATGAGTTTCTCACTTTGAGACAAACATTTTTCTGCCTCTGCTTTGAGCCTGTCAGTCGACTGGGTTTGCCGGACAAATTCCTCCTATTCATACAAACATAGAACTCATGAAATGCCTTTTAAATATGGTTAAACGGAGGAGCAAATATTTGCATGAAAGAGCTCAGCTGGCTGGAGATTTCAACAACAATCTCATTACACAGCAAGGAACTTCAAATATACACAAGTAAACAGATTTTATGTTTCACAATAAACATGGAATATTAGGATAGAACCCAAGTAACTAAAACCATCACCCTTGGAGCAACATTATGCTATGTAGTAACTTCACTATCGTCCCTATCTACAAAGGACTAAACTATTTCATGTGACCCCATCTCAGAATTATGAAAATTTAGATTCGAAAATGTGTCTCCATATTTCTAACTTATCATTCATCTTCCTCCCGTGCCAATCAACTAATACTATGTCATCAACAAATGACGTAGTAATCGGATCGTCTCCTAAGCTCATCCATGACTAAAGTAAAAAGATATTCAAGTCGGAAAACATTAATGCAAAGATATAATAATAGGAATTATCTACTACCACTGCTATTTTGTTCTCACATTTGTGAATAATCTTTAATAATATTGACATATGTAATTGAAAATTCTTCTAATACCTACTATAACACTTTCCTGGGTCCTATCATAGGCTTTCTCAGAATGAGATAAAACCTACATACAAATCTTGTTCATTTTTTGTATACTTACACTACAATCTGCAAAGTAGGTAAGCAGCTTTATAGTAGATCTATTTGACACAAAACTGAACTTTAATTCACACCTAAATTTATACGTAATCAATTATGGTGAAAGTCTTAAGTTTTGCCTTAATTTATGAAATCTAATGAAGTAGTGTACTTGTACTATAAAGAAGAAAGAAGAACGACGTAAATTGGATAAATATCCGACCCGGCCATTGTAGCACGTTTGTCGCCTCACTGGCAGTGTGTTCAGGGTTCCAAAATCAACCATGACAACTAAACATGAGGGTTGCGCTTATTCCGGGACTTAACCTAGAGGCAGTAAAACATTCTTCCTCCATTTATTTGGTATATTTTTACTCGTTTTAAGATCTTATTGTATAATTTTGCCTAAACAATTACCGAGTTCACATGTGCCCTTCTATGCTTCAATAGGAATTTTCTACTTTCTGCATGTGTCTTGGAGGAAGCGAAAATCACTTTACAGAGGACTTCAAAAAAACTAATTTGGCAAGTCAATATTTAAGATAATGGTGGCACTCCCAACCCCAAGCCTGCATAGGTATACAACCTGCTAAATTGCCTAGCACTGTAGCCATTATGAGGTCAAGTTACAGAAAAGAATGCCAAATTATAAAATTACGTAGCAATGGTAAAGAGGATTGCATGGGGATCAAGCTGCAGCCTTACATAAGAAGTATGCTTGCACAAGACAACAGAAATATCATGCATTGTCTTACACTTAATCTTATGTTAGCATCCAGGAGAAAGTCCAATACATCTGCTGTAGTAACCTTGCTATTTAGTGAAGGTTGACATTTCCATCGCCACTCCAGTTTTGTACCTTCCTTCTCAAAGGTACATGTTAACTGCAAAACGTTACACCGAAAGGAACTGGTAAGGAGGAAAAATTGAAGCCTTTCTCATAGTAAAAAGTCATTTATACTTCAAGAAATAAGCATAAAAATCTGATAACTATGAATACACGAGCAATTATAAGCACGCAGAGTAGAATTTTATGAAAATTCCCAAATGAAAATGCCACAAGTCATTATCCACAGTCCAGGTTTGTCTCAATCACTACCAAAAAAGTCCCATATGCTCTTTTATAACCCACAACAAATATACACACTTTACATATTCACTTGTATACTGCGTGAAATTGCACCTCGCTCAATGTTAAGAAATTTCTAAGAGAACAAACTCCTCGTACTCGTAAACAAACAAAACAATGTAAGTGAGACATTCATCAAGTTTTTCTGAATTTAAGAAACTGTGTGAAATTGCACCTCGCTCAATGGTAAGAAATTTCTAAGAGAATAAACTCCTCATACTTTTAAACAAACAAAACAATCAAGTTTTTCTGAATTTTAAGAAAATAAGATTATTTTTTCACTTGCAACTTCAGCAGACCAAGCAAGGTGACAAATTATAGCAGAAAGAATACTAGCAAAACCCAATATCAGAAGAAACAAAAGTGAAAAAATCAATCACAAATTTGTTTAGTATATTGATAAATTGCTCGTTTGCTTATCTTCACAAATATAAACAAATGGACAAGGTAAAAAGATAGTGTTCTTCTTCAGTAATTATTCAATAAAACTAATGAGGCGAGATGCTGTGAGCTAATTGTAAAAAGTCAAGAGGTAATGTTAAGATTTGGGGTTCCATCTTAAAAGGTCAACCTTGTTAAGAAGAGTAACTCAATCCTTTATAAGTTGGTTTATGTTTACATCTTTATTCGATGTAGAATTCTATCCCTTAACATGCCCCGCGAGATGGTGGCTCGTTTGAGCAGACCAATATTGAAATACGTGTTCAATTTTTTTTTTGAATCTTAATTGGATCGAATTGCTCGTTAAAACTTAACGGGCTCTGATACCATGTTAAGAATTTGAGGTTCCATCTTAAAATGTCAATCATGTTAAGAGGAGTAATACAATCCTTTATAAATTGGTTTATGTTTACATCTTTATTCGACGTGTGATTCTATCCCTTAACAGATAATACCAAATAAAAAAAGACTATTACAAATTATTACCATGGACAAATTTGCGATTTTTTTGTACCACTTTCCAACATCCAAACCCTGAAACCGAGAATACATATCAACATATATTCAGTTTTTAGATAATTAAAGTGAAAGCATTTCAACTCGCAATTTTAAACTAGAGTTGCACTGACCCTTCTGAACCCGTTTCCAGCATCCGAGAACCCGTAAACCGAACCCGGCTGTTGAAACCCGAGGTATTTCTCTGCTAAGTCAATATATTCACTCACCGGTTGGTCCCATTGCGTAGCTCTCTCCTTGACCTCTTCTTCCGTCGCTAAAAAGAAGAGTAGCAATTACAAATAAAAACAAAACGAAAAAAAAAAATTGAAAATGTCGAAAATTGAAGGAATCCAGTACCGTGGCTAGTCCAGGCATGCAGACCGTTGGTGATGAAGAGGTCGAAATGAGTCGGATACCACGTGCCCTTAACGAATATGGGTTCGGATTCGGATTCGTTGTCGGGCTTTGATATTACCAGTTTGACGCACGTGTGCCTAGGCGACTCCATCGTCACAGTTTATGAGCTTCCCGCGTTGCTCTTCAATCTTTCAACACGAAAAATATAAATGAGAAGAGTCCAGTGATATTGGGACTTGTCCGTTAGAATAACCCGCTGACCCGAATATTTTTAAATTTTTTGATTTGTCTAGTAATAACTAACAATGATTAAGATAAAACTTATCTACACGTCATGATTAGATGAAATTCATCGGTACGCGGTGAACGTTAAATTCGAAGTCTAACCTATACTCTTTATTATACAAGTACAAAGTATTATAACAATGAAACAATGAGTAATCTATGTTACGGGAGCATAAATAAATATTAAATTGAGTTCGGTAACTTTCAGCATTTCGACATGTCTGGCCTCTTGATGATCATAGATCAACATTTTTGGAAAGCATATGAAACAGTTTGGATTGTAAGCGGCTATGATTGTCGATAAATATTCTTGTGAAGACGTGGATTAGTTGGAGGGTTATGTAATCTTTTTAGTCTGGATCATTGAGAATCTTGTCAAAATCGAGATCAATCAACATCAAATTAGAGGATCATGTCGATTCCTTTAGTAGTTGAAAAGTTTGTAAAGACTAAGTTTGACTCTCATGTTTACTTATTTAGAGAATTGTCGAGATCAATGTAAAGTTAGTAAACACAAAGGTCTGTGATTATGATAATTTTAAATATCTTTCATTGACATATTTTAGCTGACATATGTTGAGTCATTGGAATCCTTTGCGCATAACCACCACCTAGATTGTATTCAAGATCCTTCTTTTATTCTATAAATCAACTTGACAAAATAATTAAATTTTGTAACTCTTTTTATCTTGAAGATCTTCATTTGTATTATGAGGTT
>CAIGRP010057682.1:0-10291 GCA_903798385.1 Fraxinus cuspidata | reverse complement strand
CCCGGACGAAACAACAATTAATTGGAAAATGAAATTGTTTAATTTTGAATAAGACGATTTCCTTTGGAATTGGACATTTAGGATATGTTAGAAAAATGCTCCTGGCATTTATACGAAAATGGGATGAAGAACTGGAAGAGCTCATGAGTTCTTCCGAATGTGGTGCGAATTGGGAATTTCGTATTGGAGCAATTCGTATTGGTGCGAAGAACTTTTGGTTATTTTAATGGAAAATCCAAATAAAAATTGGATTCTTGATACAACTTGCACTTTCCATATGTGTCCCAATCGAAATTTATTTTCTATTTATGAAAAAATTTCGAAAGATGTTGTAGTAATGAGTAATAATACACCTTGTAGGATAGCTAGTATTGGAAGGGTCAATACTAAGATATTTGATGGGATTGTTATAACACTTGATACTGTATGACATGTTTCAAATTTGAAAAGAAATCTTATCTCTTTAAGTACTCTTGACTTGAAATGGTACAAATACATCGGTGAAAGTGGAATCCTGGAGATTAGTAAAGTGCCCATATGTGATGAAATGACACGAAAGTCTCAATTATATGTCTTGCATGGTTCTACAAAATCTTTAAAGATCAATCAACAAAATTTAGGCACTCAGGTGAATTTTGAGTTTGGTTCAGTACAGTTGAAGTTTCGTTTGGGGTCTACATTCATGAATAAATTTCATTCAAGTTCAGAAATTGTGGATAATTCCACCATTTCTGCGCTTCCGTCGTATTCAATTGCTAGAGACAGGCCTAAGAGAAATATAAGGTCTCCACATAGGTTCGAGGATGTTGATTTAGTTGCTTTTCCTTTGAATGTGGTTTATAGATATTGATTCTAGCCAATAACCTTCTATTGAAGCAATTAGTGGTGTTGATTATGTTATAGGGCTTGTTTCTGTCATGTTCGGTGATTATTAATCATTTTTTATTTTTAGTTGCTCGTTTCAAGCAAGTTTGGTGTCCAAGGCAATCTTGTTGAATGGTGCTTGAACTTCAGTTAATACTTAGTTATTGAGTTTGCCAAAGTTGGATTTTGTGGTAAAGGTAGATAATTTCTCTAGTTGGATGGTGATTTTGTTGAAAGATTAAGTTTATTCCTTATAGTGAAATTTGTCTCTAGGTGGAGAATTTTTAAAGTTTTGTTCATTATAGTGGAATTTGTGTCAGTGTGGAGTTTGTCAGAATTAGAGTATGATTTGAATTCAATTTGGGAGTTCAATTAGGAATTTGGAATTTGTGTTGCACTTGAAGAGTTCAAGATATAGATTAGGAAGAAATTTTTGACGTTTTTCCTCTACCTAGCCGCTAGCCTCCTGCTCAAGTGCACAAAAAAAGGGATCAGGAGCTCAATTTGTACCCGTTTGAGACTCGAGCGATAGTGTTTTCAACGTTCTTTTTCATCTATGATTCTATTTATGGGTTTGAAATGTTTCCTACATAGAGTTAGTTCTTCATAGTGATCTAGACAAATTAGATAAATTTGTAAATAGAAAATCATTGTATTATTTCTCCATATTTTAATGAATTCTCCTTTCGTGTATAAGTTATTCTTGAGTGTTTATGATATTTACTTCATATTGTGCCATATATTTGTCCTGATATTACAACAAAAACTCTATTTTAGGTACTTTTCTAGAACATTTTGCTCTTTTTCTTCATCCTTGAGTTTCCTTTTAAAAAATATTAGTTTTCATTGGAAATGGAACAAAACTCTGGCAAGATTTCTAGCCAAAACACTTGTAAGGAAAATCTAAACCTGAGATTAGACGAGTTTAGGGTAGATAGGCCACAAATACTCTTTGGGGAAGAGTTGGCCGAGGTGATTATATTTGGTTAGCATATCTGGCAATTTTCAGATGAATTGATTGAAACTTCATATAATAGGTGGCTTTGAATGTGGCCTTGATCATAGAAGAGGTGAGGGTAGTATATATTAAGGACTTCTTTAAGATCCTAGACTATGTGGGGGTATTGGTGCTAGAGTCATATGACAGGGACTATTATTCGAAGATAGGATGAGTGGTGTTCAGCGAAGTGATTCTTCGAGTTGGGATATGTCTGTCCCTATGCTCCTTCTTTTGTGAGGTGATGCGGTCTTATGTCTTAGCCCCCACTCAATTGGCTTTAAGTGGGTGGAGTAAGATGGTGAGCTTTTGGATATTGTGGTGCAAGGTCACCAAGAGTAAGGAGATTCGCTTCACGTCTTCCAATATCTATATCAGTCTTGATCATTTAGGTACCGGAAAAAGCTACATAGCGAGACATGGGCCTTGGCCAAGGAGCACAACTCTTAGGAACCCCTTGTGGATCTCACAAACCTCCCATCTCAATCAAACATTAGGAGGGATAATTATGGGTTCGAGGCCAATGATAAACCGTGGAGGGAGACGCTAGCTCTAACAATCCCTTGTACACATTTCGATGCCAAAAAGATTCGTCACCTCATGACTTCATCAATTTTATTATTTTTATTTATTGACTGCATAAATTTTTAAAATGTTAATGCATCTTTTTTTTTTTTTTTTTGATAATCCAGGTGTCCCAGCTTCGCCAGACTAAATCCTGGACCCCGAGCTTCCGGCCCCTCATCGGCTCGGGGAAGGTAAACCGCGGGATATGCCCAAGTTGACTCCCTCCTGCACCGCTTATACTCCTGGCCCCAAGGGAGTCCTCCTCACTGCCTTCCACATCCTTGCCTTCCACAATAAATTGTGCCTTCCAAGAACATGCCTTCCAGGATTCGAACTCCCCACGCTGAGGTTGCGAGCCCACCAATGCACTTGTTATACCAACTCAGCTGTGCCCCGGGGGGCATCTTCTCTTTGTTCTAACATAAGAAAGTTTTAACTTTCAAAATTAAAGCCCACTTTAATTCTCAGTTTTAACACAAAATTAAAAATAATGATTTTACAGTAACTTACATTTTAATTGGATTTATTTTCATGTATGTGGGGGGTTCAATTTGTCCCTATAAAGGGGGTGGTTTTCATTGTTTTAGATACAACTTGAAAGTACTCCCTTAGCATTTTATATTCTATACTATTTTGACAACGCGATAAAGACTCGTTATTTATCCCATTGTGATCATGCCCATAGAAAGGGAACTAGTTATGAACTATATGGGTTTTTTTTTTTTTTTTTGTGGAGTCGTGTATTGTCGAAATTACCCACACGAAGTAAGACAACATAACTTTAGGATAGCGCCTTTAACACGATTCCCTTAAACTTGCTTTTCTATGATTCTTCTTATTTTTGAATTATAATGTTTATATTATTATAATTGTTATGTTAATTGATTTTTATCTATACACAAATCACCCATTTTTCTTAACAATCTAAAGTCGTGTTGGGTGATTTGTATGTAGATAATTGTTGTGATCTTTAATGGGTAAAGAATTTGTGTATATTTTGATGATCAATAATATCGTGATGCTAATGGGAAAATTGATGGAAAATGGAAAGACGTGTATACAAGATGTATGCGTTTCAATGTTCACATAAATTCCATTATCATGTTAACGAATTGCAAATAAAGAGCTCAAACCCACCAACATGGTTTCTGTACATCACTCCATAACTCTACCACTTCCTCCTGGAGAAAAGAGTTACTGTGCGTACACTTACTTTGACTTCTATAACCCCTTACCTTATAAGAACTGCAATAGACATGTTCTCAATGTGATTTAATTTATCCCATTATTTTAAGGATCCATTGTTCAAATTAATATTGTATGCGAAGACTTGGACAATTTTTAATCTGAAATTAAAAAAAAAAACACTTTTTTTGAACACTAAATGTGATTAAATGCAAATAAATTCCTCTCTTGGTGGAAGCAAGTAGTTATATTTACAAGCCATATGCATGTGTTCTTTTGTTCCATTGTAACACAGACAGTTGAATTGTTATTTAGGCATAGAATCTTGTCTCAGTAGTCCATAGAATAATCTCTAGATTTTTCACAATAGTAATTGAAAGTATCACTCTTGGTTCTATTACACTGTGTGAAGTGTTTGATGATTTGTCTCAATGGGGGTAATCGGCTTTGCTCAATTTTGGTAAGATGCTGACATTAACTTCAATGATGTAATTATAAAAATTCACTTGAAGATACTTGAAGGTTGCAATAAAATTCCTGAAACGTTTGCTTAGTCCATAAACCTATATTAAGAAGCAATTTTACCTTTACAAGATCATAAAATTTGTTTCCATAGAATATAAGTATACAACTTTATGCCCTTTCCATCATCTTGAAATTTTATAGTGTGTTTGATGCATATTTTTTAGGAGTGAATGCATTTTTTTGATGTGATGTGAAGGGAATATGTAGTTAGAAAAGAATGAAAAGTTATTGATATGATGAAAAATATTATTTTATTGAAGAATGTATGGTTGAAAATGAGTAGAAAAATGTGAATGAAAACGAATGTGACTCAAATAGGGGCTTAGACGAACTTTTCAATTTAATGCTCTGTTTCCTTTTCCTGGTAGTTTGCACTTCTGCTGCACATGGACTTTCATAAGTAATTATTTTATTTGATTAACAACTGTTTAGACAGTGTTTTGATTTGCTCTTCATACTCCAATTTTATCTTAATACTTAAGATGGCAAAGACTTCTTTGAGCTCTTTACTATTTGTGAATAAGAGAATGAATTGAAAGGGCTTTTTCCATGAACTAAATGTGGGAAAATCATTCCATGTTTAACTGTAAAAGTACAAAGAGATTGCTTTTGATGATAGGCACTCTCGACCTTGTGATAGCATAATATAGGAAGACATCCATTATTTAGTTTTGTGTATTGTTGATTGTTTGAAATAGCAGGGGTGATATATTGGATTCTGAATCAGTACTTTTATGAGCAAAACGCTCTATTAAAATATGAATATTGCAGGTGAAATACAAGAGCTGAACAGATGTATATGTTCGAACACAATTTTATTAAATTTCATATGTTTATCTTATTATAATTAAATATGTATTATTGATATTTTGGAAGGTTAAAAGACTTTGCAGATTTATAGATGTACAAGAAGAGAATAAGAGCTTTGTAAATATATAATATCAAATTATTGTCCAAGAGGAACACAAATAAATTGTAATTTGAGATGGACATACATAAATCATCAAACCCACAAAGGAGACATTCGGGGGTAACCCAACATTTGTAATTTAAGATCACATGAATATTCAATGTAGTAGAAACAATCCGCACTGCGTGACTTGTAATAACACTATATTATTTGTGCTCATCCTTATATTAATAGTGTTAATAATGATGTGATATCATGAAGGGTTTAACCATGAATGAGTACCTAGACAAGAATTCTCGCTAGGCGTGGGTCGCACACACTCTTAGAGGATTCACCTGTGTAAGAGTTGACAGGAGGCCGTAGCTATGAGATTGGGCTATTCTCTAAAGACTCTTATTAGATTTAATATTAGAGTGCATGGTCATTAATAGCGCTACTTTCTATGAATATAGCCAAAATCGATAATGAATGTGAAGCAATTGAAGTTTACTAAAGGGACCTATTTCAAGGCTTAGTCAATTATGACCCCTTCAAATGAACATTATAATTACTAAATGAGGTTCAAGTCAAAAAAAATACCTGCACCTAATGCACAGTACAACGTTGTCGCTATATTATACATATTTATCTAATGTAAAAGATTAAAACTTGTGTGGGACTATGGTAACATAAGAAAGTTTTAACTTTCAAAATTAAAGCCCACTTTAATTTCATTTTTCACACAAAAGTTAAACTAATAATTTTAAAGTAACTCACTTTTAATTTGATTTATTTTCATTCATGTGGGGATTAAATTTGTCCCTATAAAAGGGAGTGTTTTCTCTGTTTAAGATACAACTTCAATACAAATTAAGAATACTCCATTAACATTTTATATTCTATACTACTTTGACAATTCTATAAAAACTCGTTCTTTATCTTCTTGTAGTCATGTCCATAAAAGGAGAACCAACTATGAGTTGTATGGGTTTTATCTTGCAGTCGTGTAACGTCGAAATTTTTTGCACGAATGAGAGGCAACGCGACTTTAGGACAACGTCCTTTACGTGACTCCTTAATGCTTGTTTTTTTAATATTCTTCTTATTGTTGAATTATAATGTTTATATTATTATAATTATTATGTTAATTGATAATCTATCTACAAACAAATCATCCATCTTTTCCAAAACTCTTGACGAAGAAAATTTTGAAGATAGGCTCCTCTCATGGCCTTCATAGTCTGAAATAAAGTACAACAGCTCTATCGTTGCTAGAAATACGAGAAAGAGCAGTTGCTACATAAAAAGGGCAGTGGGATGTCCTCTGCAGAAGAAGTGCCTGAAGAGGCAAAAGAAAAGGAAAACTATTGAGGTGCATAGGGCCCTCCACCTGCGTGTTAAGGGATAGAATCCCACATTAAACATAAACCAATTTATAAAGGAATGGGATAGAACCTCAGACCATAACCACCAACTCACCAGCACCACAACCAACATTATTAGTCACAATCACCACTACCTAACCATCATAAAAAATATCAAATCTAAAATTATCAGTCACACAGCACTGCACTGCACTGCACTGCACCGCCATCAACACAACCCTAACCATATACAGATACACCGTCCTCACCACCAACAAAGCTATACACGCAACACACTACCAGTGCCACCAACACCATTGCACAGCCACCACTATGCAGTGCTTCGCAGATCGCTGCAGGGACGAAGCTATTGCAGTGGCTACGCACACGGATTGCTGGGTGCGGGCGATAGGTGGGCAGATCGCTACCGATAACGGTGCACGATCTCGAGCAGCATTGCTCTAATGTATTCTCGTCTGGCGGCGACAGTGAGGTAGAGAGAATGAGAGGTAGAGTAGAGACATAGTGGATTGAAAATAAGCAAGATGAATATTAGGGTTTGAGGGTATGGGTATATAATTAATTGAATTTTATAATATTATTATTTAATATTAAAAATTTGTATTTTCATCTGATTTTTGTATATATAAACTATAATTCTGATTTTAGAAATGTAATCTCCATGTAATTTACACAACTATATATAGGGTCATGATCCCCTATTCTTATATAACTTCTCATTTTTTGTGCTTCCCACCAATACAAGAATAATTAAGAGAAAGTATATTGGAAAGGAAGATCCAAACCCACAATCAAGAATAGGCAATCTACAATCAATAATAAAAAAGAAAGATGTTAACCTCTAAAAATGTTCCATTGAGATGACCAACAGATCCCAAAGTCCCTGACGTCCACACAAGCTAGATTCGTGCACATTTGGACAAACCGTTAGATACACATGACCTTCTCCAGAAGGATTGAAGTTGGTTGTGCACACTCCGACGATCAAGCCAATTCGAGAAGTAATTATGGGTGTGGAAGAGCTTAAATCATGAGCTTACAAGTAAAAATAAGGGGTTGTCTTTAGGAGATAAATGAAATAAATGGGTGGCTATAATATAACTTTAAGAGTCTAAACTCGCATTACATTTTAGTGGTACTAAGTGTGAGCTTTTACACTTAGACAAGCTGAACGAGGACCACTAAATGATAATGCACGTGGCCTCATCCGCATGACTCACCTTTCTAATCATAGGCATAAATCAATCATAGTCTTGAGTGCTAGTACTACTTTGGTACTCACAAGCTTGTGGCTTGGACTTGACCAAATAGGTTTGCGGTAGTGACAGTAAGTTGTCTTGTCAATCGCATG
The DNA here is from genome assembly GCA_903798385.1 of Fraxinus cuspidata. NCBI lineage: Eukaryota > Viridiplantae > Streptophyta > Magnoliopsida > Lamiales > Oleaceae > Fraxinus > Fraxinus cuspidata. Next base: position 2,528 of record CAIGRP010057682.1, on the reverse strand, counting down.
GTATAAGATCTGTTTAAGATTCTTGCCATCATCTCGCCTCGCCCTGTCAGAGACCGGTTCTTTCATGGGGTTCACGTGTAATAGGGCTGACCAACCTTTTCCTACACAGGGTCGCTCAAACCTTTTAAAATGGTTGTCCGTGTAGAGTTGGGTCGTCCCTATAAATGCATGGGACGTGGAGCCCCTAAACTGATCGCCATGTACATTGATTGGGGCCACATGTGGGTCCTCGTTTCACAAGGCGCAATAATAGTCCCCGAAGTCCAGGTATAATTATTCATATAATGCATGGACTTTTGAGTGAAAGTGTCAGTGAGAGGCCTTTCCAATGGGGCTGGAATCCATGATAAAGTTGGGCAATACAGAGCGAAGCCCTTAGAGTAAAATGTCGAGCCCCGTTGATGAAACTGAAGCCTTAAATGAGGCTGCTAAGTTCGAGGTGAGGCCGTGTGAGCAAGATGTCGAGCCTCTTTGATGAAACTTAAGCCTGAGATGAGGCTGCAGAGGCCCTGTGAGCAAGATGTCGAGCCTCTTTGATGAAACTTAAGCCTGAGATGAGGCTGCATTGTTCGAGGCGAGGCCTGTGAGCAAGATGTCGAGCCTCTTTGATGAAACTTAAGTCTGAGATGAGGCTGCATTGTTCGAGACGAGGCCCCGTGAGCAAGATGTTAAGCCTCTTTGATGAAACTGAGGTACCTTGGGCGGCATGCTTTATTGATTTGAAAGACATGTTGGTTCCCAATAAAAAACAACCGTGGTATGATTTCCAAGGTTCGTACTATGTGCGCATTTAATGCACAATGATGATGGTGTCTTATAGTTAGTGAGGCTTACTTGACTTTATGGAGTGTGCAATCCACGACCTCATCTGAGCCCTTGATTGAAGCGTTGTTTTGTTTTGGCGTGCCATATGAAAAGGTAGATGTGAGGTCCAGATCGTAATGGGTGAAAATCCAACGGTTGAGATTCGTTCATCCTACCTATATAAAAGACCAAAGCCCTACTTTCTTCCTTGGTTGATTTATAAAGATTTGATCATCAAGTTTACCATGTAAAAAAATAGTTTTTACATCAAGTTGTTCAAGTTTCTAGTCAAAATGTGCAACCAAAGCAAGTATGACTCTAATAGTAGTGTACTTAAAAACATGTGAAAAATCTCGTTTTAATCAACATCCTCCTTCTGAGTGTACCCCTTGGTCACTAACCTAGCCTTAAACATTAAGGGTTCAGATGCGCCAGTACCCTCCTTAACCTTAAATACTCACTTACAGTCAATAGTAGATTTATTCTTAAGTTTAGGTACTAGCTCCTAAGTTTAATTCTTTTTTAAAGAACTCATCTCATCTTTTATTGTCTTAAACCACTTCAGATTGTTCACTTTTCATCGCCTCATCAAAGGTCTTTGACTCCCTATCAGCTAACTCCTCATATAAAGCTAGCTCAAATTCATAACCAACTCTTATGGGTGCTCTAGACTGTCTCCTCTAGCTAAGTTATAATCTACTAAATGATTCTCTTCAGGGTGTCATTCTATTACTACTTCCTTTCTATTCTCCATGTCAGGTTGTTGTTCCTAAGGCTCCACCCACTTTGCGTAACAGGGATGGATGTGCCAAGTTTTCCTTACTCCACATTTAGCTGATTTCTCTCTTCACTTTGTTTTTCTTCACTCACAAGTTCAGATTCAGTTTTAAGGCATGTCATTTCGGCTTATTGAATGTAACATCTCTACTCACAATAATCTTAACCCTCTTTTGACTCCTATCCCACAACCTGCACCCCTTGACACCCTCAAAGTAACCTAGAAAAACATATCTTGTAGCTCTAGGCTCAAGTTTTCCCTCACTCTGATGAGAAAATGCAGTACAATCAAAGTTCTAAATATAGAGTAATTACTTAGTTTACCAAACCATTTTCATGCAAAGTATCACCATTCAACACAGTAGATGGATCAAATTAATCAAATAACAAGCAATCATAATAGCTTCACCCCAAAAAGAATTTGAGACACTAGAACTTAATATCATGCAACGCACTTTGTCAAGTATGGTTCTATTCATCCTTTCCACTACCCATTTTGTTGGGGAGTGTAAGGAACAATTTTTTGTCTTGTTATTTCATTTTCTTTGCATATATTATCAAATTCAGTGTTAAAAAACTCCAAATCATTATTATTTCTCAAAAACTTGATCTTCTTACTAGTTTAGTTTTCAACTTGTCTTTTCCAATTATTAAAACTATGAAAAGTGTCAGATTTATCCTTTAAAAGATAAATCCACACTTTTCTAGTGTAGTCATAAATAATAGACAAGAAATACCTATTTTTACCCTAGATGGGACTGCAAGAAAGACCCCATAAGTCCGAATGTACATATTCAAGTATGTCTTTACTTTTATGAACATTCTTGGAGAAAGTAATTCTATGATGTTTACCAAGCACAGAATGGTCACAGAAGGATAAATCAGACACACAGTCATTTCCGAATGTACCTTTTTCATTAAAAAGTTTAATCCCCTTAATACCTACA
>CAIGRP010057674.1:0-21670 GCA_903798385.1 Fraxinus cuspidata | reverse complement strand
TTTTGGATAAAGAAATAAAATGTAGTTATAATATAATTCACTTTGCAAATGTTTAATTTTGGAAATTGTTTGTTACTAATTAGTTTAAGTGTTATTTGATGTATTTTAATTTTTTGAATTTGTATTAAAAAAAAAAAATGGGGCAGGAAACGGGGCAGCCCCCCGCCCCGTCCCGTTTAAGCCGGGGCAAGGCTGGGGCTCCCCTGCCCCACCCCGAACCCGCCCCACTACCATCCCTAAACATACTCTAAACAATAAGTTGAAACTTGAAATGCAACAAAAAAAAAAATGTTGGAACGTAAGTGTAAAAATAAGTAAAAATTGAACAATTGATTTGCAATTAAAACGTAGTGTAAATATAATTGTCTAGCTCTAAATCCAATATTTTCTCAAAACAATATCCATGTAAGTATTTCAACATCATGTAATTTTTCGAAAAATTGTTAGTTATATGATACATCCTATGTATAATGTCTAAAATCTAGTTCGATTCACTAGTATTTTAAGACAAATAGTGATGAAGCTAAAAGAAATTAATTGAAGAGAAAGAACCAATTATACTTGTATATCTTAAATTTGACCTATTATGGTGTAAAAGGTGGATTTAGTCGTTCGTGTAACACCCCTCCCTGTCCCAAAAAAAATAAAGAAAACTTTATATAGAAAGAGAAAATATTTTTTGAGAAAATAAACTTCTTATGGGTAATTTTTTCTATATATAGTTGTCTATCCCTATTTCGTGTACATATATAAAGAAAAAGTATCCATTTTAAAGTAGAAAATTCCATTATCGACTCACATGAGAGATGACAGTTCAAGAATAAATAAGAATTTTTATGAATGAAAGTTGAAAAATAAGCAATTATTTTGACAATGTTACCACCATCCATCGAAAGCAGAAGCAATGTAGCCTTTTTGAAACACTTTGTTAACCCCTCAATTTAACATAAGCACTAAAGAAGATGGAATAGGGTGAGGAGATTCAAATTAAGGAGAGCGAAGGAATTTGACGAGATCACAAGGGTAAAAATGACTTTGCACGACTTGCATTAATTAACAGTGCAATAATTAGCCGTTGCTGCTTATGCTACAAGTAAAGCAACCTTAAAATGGAAACATCTTTTTTCCTTTTCTAACCCTTCCATTGTTTCCATAACAAACCCAAAAATATCCCCAAAAATCTTCAAAGCCTTACTTCCACAGTTCTATAAAAGCTTCAAGAACCCAGAAAATTTCTAAACCTAAAAATCTCGTCCGTAATCCTTAACAGATGATTATTACCAGACATTCTTTTCTGTAGAGTGTGTCTGAAACAGAAACCTTGTACTGGAGAACAAGATGGAAAAAAATAACAACTTCCAGACCGGCTTACGAGTTCTTGCTGTTGATGACAACATTGTTTGTCTGAAGTTGCTTGTCGTTGGGCTTCAACAATGTGGTTATGAAGGTATGTTACACCTTATAAGATCGTATACTGCGTAAAATTATTCTTATTTACATCCTGCGTATTGAGAAAATAATCTGGTCTGGTGTCGATTAGAAAAATCTTAATTGAGTTTCTTAAATCAGATTCCAGTTGTTTTCTCGATTCTATTAAGGTTTCTGTTCTGAACTAATATGATTATGTCGATTGCAGTTACCGCGAAAACCGGTGCGCTTGAAGCTCTTTCAATACTGAAGGAGAATAAAGATAACTTCGACATTGTAGTTACGGATGTTATAATGCCTGATATTGATGGTTTTAAGCTGTTAGAGCTTATACGTCTCGAGACCGACATTCCTGTCATAAGTAAGACACGACCGCAAGCTCTATATTATTTTCCGAACGTGTCTCTATCCCTTTTTTGTTCGCTCTTAAGTATCGGTTTTCCTTGCAGTGATATCTACGAATAGCGACCCGCAAATTGTGGTGAAGGGCGTAAAACACGGAGCACAAGACTATCTGGCAAAGCCTGTTAAAATAGAGGATTTGAGGAAACTTTGGGAGTATGTAACTAAGAAACCTGAATATGATCATCCACCATCAAGCATTGAAACTCGGGAGACAGTTGTACAATCGTTGCCTACTGAAGATTATAAGGAGAGAAGCATGGAGAAAGAGGATGAAATGTCTCGATCCGACCAAATAGCTTCTTCTCGAAAGAAACATACGAGAAAGAGGATTTCGTGGACTAGACAATTACATGCAAAATTTCTCGATGCGATTCAGCAACTGCAAGTAGATCTTCACAGCAGTGAGTATAGACTCTCTTGACTTGATTAGTACTCGACAATATTAAGGAAGAAAATGAAACTAAAATCTTGTCTATTGTAATACTCGTGTTCTGCTTTTCATCGTATAATTAATCATGTCATCTGCAGAAATAATTCCAACCAAGATACTCGAGATTATGGACGAACCAGGTTTAACTCGGGAGAATGTAGGGAGTCATCTCCAGGTGATTTATTCAACTTCATTCTTTCTAATTTTATTCTGCCTTTGTGTGGATATAATGTTCATCGTTTGAGTCCTTCGGGTGTTTCAGAAGTACAGAAAAATATTAGCGAAGCAAAGAAAAACATTGGGACAGGACATCTTTGATACGAATAGAACAATACAACATTTGCCCGATGCTGATTTCACTGCATCAACTAGTAACTCCGGTCGACATAGTGTTACTCGTTCTAACAGCGGAGGAGGGTACGGAATCGGTAACGCTGAAGAAATGAATCCCATCAGTAGATATTTTGTGAAAACCGGGATATCAGATTCCTTTTCTGCAAATCCAGAACTTTTAAATAATGACCTTCAGTTCCAACAAAATCTTTTACATTCTCAAGTGATGAATCAAATGCAGCCAGCCATGCCTAGTCCGTTTCTCGGAAATGATTACATGGCCAATTCGACTCAGATTCCTAGCTTTATGCCTGGATATCAATATTTGAACTCGGGTTTTTCTCCTTCGACTACTGGAAATCTTAGTCGGTACTATAGCCTCCCTGTCGTGGGAATTGCGCCGTATACACAATCTCCTAGTGCCTTCAACCATATTTACTCTCCTTATCAAATATCCAGAGGTTTTTCGAATCAAGTTCTGAATTCTAAACCTGATTTGTTGCTCGAGCAGGTCGAATGTCCATTGCCAGGTATTTATCTCTTTTTTAGTGATTTTCCTGCTCGTCTTCGTCTGTCAAAGTTATAAAAATTTTCTTGTAGAATTAGTGTTTTATACACTGGGATACTAATTAGTAGATAATATTCACGTATGCAATTGAACTTTTTATTATTCGAATTTCAGGGAACTTTTCAGGGAACTTTGATGCAGCAAATATGACTAGTTTTGGTGGCAAAGCAAACAGTGAAATGAATGAATGTCTAGGAAATATGCATATCTTGTCGAATGAGCTTATTGAGGAGAATTTCAGCAGCGATAATCAGCACGATTTCATTAATCAGAATGACGACTTAAGCGTCATACTAAACGAGGTTTGACATTTGCTTTGAATACTTTTATTTGGTCAAGTAGAATTAGATGTGATTAAAAAAAGAGAGACACGTGACAAAATTTATCAGTTGTCGTGTCCAATTTTGTTCTGATTATTGCATTAATTATTGATCGATCAATGCATTGCAGTTTGGAAATCCTTCCGTCACACCATTATGATCAGGGTCAGGATCTGGATCTTACTTCCAAATTTTAGAAGGCAAAAATTGCTGATATTTCAAGATTTTTAGAGAGTATTTCATACATGGGAGGCTTTACATAGCTTTTTTCCAGGAATGAAATTACAGGCAAAGTTTAAGATGTTGCAAGATTATCAAATATGTATTTTGACAGATCATTTATAGCAATGTACATATAATAAAACGAGTTGCAGTGTTGTCTTTTATAGTGTCTAATACAGTCAAGTTATATGCAAGATTCAACTCGAGATTCATTGACCTTTGGTGATCATTTTGAGACCGTGAGTCGACGAGTTCCCTCGACCAGTTGCATTGGAGACATGATTGCGGTGAAAGGATAATATATAAAGGTTTGAGCTACTCTAATAATATTGTCAACTTTAAAATGGAACCACAAAATTCAATATTGTATCAGAATCAGAAAACCCAACAAGCTTGATAAGTTGTAGAATTTTGAGATTGATATTTTCAAACCAAGGTTGACCTTTTAAGATGAATCTCGATCCAATAAACTTTAATAGTTATCTTGGACGAAAATTTTGTAGCGTCTAACTGTGCCTAAAAATGGAAGCTTAGGACAAATGCAAGCTCATTTTCAACGGCCAACCCGATTTATGACAATTCTCTTATCTTATCTCAACTTAAAGACTGATTAATTTAGAAATATTTTAGCCACCGTTTGGCCTCCATTATTTTGTATTACAATATTTGGAATAGTGTTTTTTTTTTAAAATAATGGGTGGTTGAAAAAGAAAGAAAAGTTTTTGAATTTAGTGTAATATTATTTTATTGGAGAATGCGTGATTCAAAAGAAGATAAAAAAATGTATTATAATTTTAATGGAGGTCAAATGAAGGCTTAGTTAAAATTAAAAACAAATTAACTAATTTAAGTAATCTTTTTGAAACAAAGATATTATAACTTTACTTCACTTAGCCTCCGATTGACTAACTCATAAATAATCAAACTTCATATGGTATCATATATTCTAATATATTAATAAGTAATGTCCACTTATTCATTACTTAATTTTATTTATTTATAAATCAAATTGCTTATAAATTTATTCCAGACAAGTCTACGTTGTTGGTCCACTGGGTAATCGGGTCTGGGAAAGAGACCCGATTCGGCCCGGATCCACCGATCCGTTCCCGAATATTGACGTGGGTATCACACAGCCAATTCACAATTAACTGCACGAAATTTTAACGATCTAATGACACATCTGACGCACAATTTCAAAAACTTTACAGTAATTAAAGTCAAGTCCCTTAAGAATTATGAAATTAAATTTATACCCTCAAATCCTAAAACTCATTCATATATACCCTTCTTGAAGTTTTCCGTTTTCCCATTACACTCCATTGGACATAAATCGAAAATCAACCCTACTCTAGAATCCTCTCCCTCTCTCGATAAAAGCCCTCATGGTTCCTTTCTTTAAACCCCGGTATTTTTTTTAACAGTAATTTAGGCAATAAGGCAATTTTTGAGAAAAATGGAGGTGAGTAAATTGAACTCTCATGCGAGTAATTTGAGGGAGGAGCTAATGGCCTGCTCATTTGTGGAAGCAGTAGCTGTTCAAACCCTTTTGGCTGCTCAAAAATCTCTGGCCTGCCTTCTGGTATATAGGTTTTTTTCTTAGAATTTTTACTTTTTTATTCATATTCTTAGCAAATTTTTAATATAATGATGTGGGTTCTTTATTTTTTTTTATTTTTTCCTCAGTTCTGTCTTTTGAGCTACTTGGTGATGTTTTATATTGTTGCTTTTCGGTAATTTAAGGATTTTGCTTATAGGGTTTTGTCCACCATTTATCCCATTTTATATTTTTCAAAGAAAAATAAGAATTTATTTTTCGGTTTTTTGAATCTTAGAACTCTTATTTATTTGGGGTTTGTAATGTTGTGAAGTGTCTCGCTTTATTTGGTTATATGAATCATTTGAGAAAGAATTTTTCCCCATTATTAGCACTGTCAAAAGGAGTGTAAGAAGAAAACACCTGAATGAAAGATTTTCCTTATTTACTTTCTTATTTCTGTTTACTGTATTCAATGGATCATTAAATTGTTATTTAGTGATACAAATATTTTGGATTCAGTATGTTTGGTTGACATTTGGGAGAAATTGTGATACCTGATCAGTGCGGATAAGTTTTGCTACACGTTCATAGATACTTAATAATTTTCATCCTGCGCATCTAGAATAAATCTCTAACATGTTCAAAAGAATGATGGAAGCTTGGTATTTTCATCTCAACAAATAGCTTTTGAAAGTAAATGCTAGAGTTAGTGGGATTAAGAAGTAAAAAATTTCCGGAATTTTGATTTTGCTCAAGGTAAAGATAATCACTAGTTTTTGGTGCATCGTTTTTTTCAGTGAGGTACTTTAATCTATTCAGTTTTAATGTTTTTAGATCTTGGTTTTTGGTAAAGATTGTTAGGTTTTATTGTAATTGAATATTCTTTAGATAAAATTATAGTTATAAAAGAGTTATAAAAGTCAAATAGTTATTTGGAAAGTTGTATAAGTCAATTAGGAGTGTTTGGGTTCGAGAATGGGAGAAGGAGAAAAAGTAACCGGAATAAAGCTATCTGACCGCTCCTTCAAAGCTCGAGCGCCACCTTGGAAAATACCATTGCCGCCCGCCTAGTGCTAGCTCATCACTCGAGCAGCGCACCTGTCTTTTGCCTAGCGCTCGAGCGACGGTGATGTCCGTGGAAAATCTGTTTCACGATTTAAATTGCCTTTTGATTATTATATTCTTCATAGAAAATATTTTTTGAAGATCCTACATCAATTCTATACCATGATATCTTTCAACAACACGTTGGAAAACATTAGTCCAAATTTTCAAAACACCCACTTCCGTATAATTTGTTAGAAGATCGAGGAGGGAAACCAGAGTTTCAATAGGACAACAATGAGTTCTTGATGATCCATGGGAGATAGACGATTGCAAAAGGTTGGAAGCTAGTGTAGGAGCACGTAGTCTAGGAGGGTTTTAGTGATTATAGGAAGTAGGTCAGAGAGTACTATGAGTTAGTTGAGTTTGGATCGTACTGTGAGTCAATTTGTCTGGATTTTACTAGATTGGGCCCGGAATTTTTTTATCCTTTGTGAAGGGTTTTTCTTTATAATCAATTATTGGTGTTATTTACTTTATGCAAATTATAAGATGTGTCAATTCAACATAGGTTAGCTTTGCATGTGAATTCATCTGGATTAAATAATTAGAGTGACTTGTTGCTTTAAATACTGATAAATTTAAATTGTGCGTAAAACACCTATTCACCCCGTGTTAATTAGGTCGAACTTCGTTATATCAAAGATAATCCAAGTTCTTGCAGACATTACCATATGATAGAGAGTCCTGTTGATTCTGCTTTCCAACATCTTCTTCTTGCTCTACTATTAAAGGAATGAATTTCTCACATCCCCTACTTGTTCTCCTACGGTTGCTAATCCTGACATTTAAATTCATGTGTTATTTCCATCTTTTTAATTTAAATTTGGCCAATGACTCTCTTGAATGTGAATTCTTTCCGAATTTGTTGATACTGAGTCTTGTATCTCTATCTGAAAGTTTGAAATTGTCCAAATGACTAATTTTTTTGTAGTTTCTTTTGTGTTACTTATTGACCAAATTGTACCTTTTGTGGATCAGTCTCTTTGGACCAAGCTGTTTACGTAGGAATAGTGCAAATATAGCTAAATGCTTTTGTGGCTGGCATAGGTTGTTGTTTGACTTTCCCTAACGGTGGAAATGATGCTGACAGATAGAATCTCTGTTGAACAATGTTGATGGAGTACCAAACTTGATTGAGAAAAGGTAATTCTTGTTTTTCGTTATAATACAATACATGTGAGAATTATATAAATAAATTATGCTTACGAATTCTGTAGGTTTCCCTTGAATGAGCTTTGTAGAAGGGAAAAGCCTGGACCTGAAAATAAAGATGGAAGTGATACAGAAGATGATGGTAAAGATGCTGATGAGCAAGTAGATGATGATGATGATGATGATGATGATGAAGACTTCTCAGGTGGTGAAGAAGGGGGAGACGATGAAGAAGGGGATCCCGAGGGTAATCCTGAGGCTAATGGAAATGATGGGAGTGAAAATGAAGATGATGATGATGGTGACGAGGATGAGGACGGGGAGGATGAAGAGGAGGATGAGGAAGAGGAGGAGGAGGAGGATCAACCACCAGCTAAAAAGAAGAAGTGAATTAGTGGTAGCCAGTAGGTGTTTGTTCTATATCTTTATATTGGTTGGTTTGGCGTATGTAATAGCAAGAACGCGCTTTAGCTCGTGCAATTCCCTTCGCAGATGAACTGCTTTTTGTTAGTTTTGACAGCATGTTATATGATACCTTTTGTGGAATGAATGGGAAATCTGGATTTTATTACTATCAGGCCTTGTTTGATTGCTACATTTTCTATGAAAATGTCACATTTGAGGAAAATGAATTCTACTTTGACCGTTTGATTTCAACGTGGAAATGGAAATTGAATTTCAAGGTACCATCACTTTAAGCTGCATTTTCTTTATTTTCATGGAAAATGAATTCCTCTGTAGCACGGATACTCCAATTAGGGTAGCGTGTCCGTGTCCGACACGTGTCGACACCGACACTTCTCGGACACTACCGTTATCATTTTTCTTTCTATATTAGAAATATTATATATTGTTCATTTTTCTTTTTATATTAGAAATATTATATATTGTTAATACGAAGTTATTAGCAAGTAACAAATATGTACTCATATTTAAAAGATTTCAACAAGAAAAATTAATAACAAGTATAAAACTAAATTTATACTATAAAAATAAAGAATTTTTAAGAATTTAATTAACGTGTCGATGACGTATCGTGTAGTACTTTTTCTAAAAATCGCGTGTCGGCGTATCCTACACGTATCGTGTCGGACACACGTGTTCGTGTTGGTGCATCATAGATGAATTCCTATGAGTTTGGTGTGTTTTGATTATCCAACTAACATGAAATTAGAATTTTTTCACCTTTGCCTATCAAACGGACCCTTAGTTTATGATGTTAAGTTTAAATTTGTGCTTGAAATATAAACTTTGTCCTCTCTTTTTTTTTTTTTAGCAAGTTTAGATTAAACTTCAGCTTTTATGCTTCAAAACGGCTTTCTAATGACAGATCGTCAGCAAGAAGGTACCTTTTGTTTGATCTCTAGGACTCATAGTTTATAGGTACTTAAAAATAGTTGTTATATTATTATTCTCTAGTTTATTGTGAATAATGACGACATGGAAATTGATACAAGACTGCCAAATTAATTAATGGGAACAATACATAAATCAGGTTTTTAGTAAATTTTAAATTTCAAAAATCAGGTTTTCATTATAATTTATTTATGATTTAATTAATTAATTATATATTTTATTAATAAATATATAAAGGTCACAGATATATGAAATTTGGTCACAATTCAAAAAAAAAATGAAGGCCACAATTCAAAAATTTTATAGGTCGTAGTTAGTTTATCGGTTACAAATTAAAAATTTAAAAGTCACAATTTGTTCATCGACCACAAATCACGAAATTTATAAGTCACACAACTTATTTTATAATCACAAAATATCAAATTATATATCACATATTACTTTTATTGGTATGTCACACAATATTTATTGGTCACACCAATCAATTTATTGGTCACAATCAACAAATCACTTGTGATCACCACCAACACAACACCACCATCATCTCCTCCGCCAACACCAACACCACAAAAAAATGCACCACCGCCACAACACCACCGTCTTCTCTGCTGCCAACACCAACACCACAGAGAATGCACCACCACCACCGCCAACACCAACACCATAGAAACACACCACCGCCCGCTAACACCAATACCACCACTTCCCAACAACAAAATCACGGTAACAAACATCGCATCCATCGTTTTTACCACTACCACTACACCAAACCGTGNAATCACGGTAACAAACATCGCATCCATCGTTTTTACCACTACCACTACACCAAACCGTGAACATCACCACTACTATCACCTAAACACCACTAAAACCACCGGACCACCACACCACCACTACCACCAAAACATACCACCACCGCACCTATCTCCATTTACACCACACCCACAGCAAAAAAGCAAAGGAGGGAGAAGAGAGGAGAGGAAGAGCGGCGATTTGGCCCCCGAAGCGACTTGTGATGGCGAAGGTGGTGTCCGGCTGCTTCGTGTGGTTATGATATGGCGTGTATATAAATTAATTTATAATATCAATATATTAATTTATAATAAACATTAAATAAAATAGGGTTTGTGGTGGATGATATATTGTGTGTTTGAATTAATTTATAATAATATTATTAATATTAATATAGTGATTTATAATAAACATTAAATAAAAAATTATAACTTGATTTTAGAAAAATTAAATTTATTATCTGATTAATGAAGTATAAACTTTAAAAATAGGGCTAGGTGTAATTTCCTCTTAATTGGAACGTTGCGTCCTTGATAATGATTTATATAAAAAATATTTTGCTTTCATACTTTGAAATGAGAGAGAAATATTGTTTGCACTTTTTGTTTATTTATTTTTTAAAAATATGATGGAAAAATAAGTCGTTTTACGTTATTTCAACAGAATTTTAGACATAAAATTGTTATCAAATACAAAATGTGTTAGCTAATGGAAAGATTGAAAATAAGAATGACATGAAAATTAGGGACATAAGTGTTATAACGAGGAAAAAATAAAAACTTTAAATGTAATTAAAATGTGGTGAAAAAAAAAGTGACGTAATTCATTATTCCTCATTTTACCCTCGATTTTCTTTTAAACCAAAATTTTGTTCCATCTATATTCTTAATTATTTTTTATGTGAAATTTGGTGTTAAGAACACCTTCAATGGTTATACCAAATTTGGTGTAACCATTGAGACATTACACCAAATTGCACCAAATTTAATGTAAATTTGATATAACCATTGGAGATGCTCTTATGCACCTATAAAATTTGTGCATTCTTTATATCGCCTACTCTCCAATAAAGCCAAATTTAAATTGGATATTAGTGGAATTGAGAAGCACAATAATTGATCTATATATTAATTCGATTAATGTGCTTAGCTGATAATTATTTAAAATCAAAATCCATTAAGTTTAAAATATTGAATGAAAGCCGGCCAGTTTACAATAAGTCCACTGTTTCTTTAATCGGTTCGATTTGTAAATATTACATACACCTCGTGTCAGTAATGCAATATACTCCATATATAGACAGTCATATGTAAATTTTGATATTTATAATATGGACGAATGTTATACATTGATTACTGACGAACCACATTGATAAGTGTATTTTTGTACACTTATCTATGCATTAAACTAGACTATTTGTTAATGTTCCGATGAGTTATAATTTAATTTTATGTTAATTATGTTTGTTATGTTGTACTCAATGCAAAACGATGATCGAAGATCATATATGATCAATTGGACGTCAAATGAGTGAAATATAGTGGAAGTATTTTAACAAATCAATTTTCAGCTGAAGAAGTTATGTTTCAAATTCTTAGCCTAAACTTGAAACCCATTTTTTGAATAGAAAACGTTCAAATTGGAACTATTGTACTTCTAGAAGAATTGTAGCTATTTGAATTATCTTTCCAATTCATTTTGAATCATCTCAGTCGGATATCTTTAGAGAAAATTTATGGCCAAAATATTGAAAGCTGCTCGGGAACGAAACGAACCGAACCTGCGCACGCGGGGCAATTTCGCAGATGAATCAACAATTTTTTTTTGCGATTCAAACTCTTTTAGAACCTAGATTAGCAATTTTGACCTATTTTCTGGCTATTATAAATAAAGAACGAGGGCTACACATTGAAATTGCCTCTTCATACACAATGGTATAATCAAATTCATCAAGAACAAGATGCCAATTACTATATTTTGAGAGAAGATATCAATCACTAGAAAGTAATTAAATGTCAATTATATTAAGATTTTGAAGAATTCAACATTGAACTTGAAAATCAACATATTTTGAATTATTTCATGATTCAGTGATATTTTTCTATTATTTTTCTTGTAATTTATATATTAATATGCCATACTAGATCCATTTGTGTATTTGATGAAGATGAACCCAATTCATTATTTGTTTTAATTCAAGACTAATAGTTTAGTTTAATTCTTGTGTTTTTTGATTAATTTTTCATGCCCATTGCATTATTTAATTGATTGGCTATCAATTGTTAATTAAATGCTTGTTGTAGTATTATGAGACTCACAATAAATTTAGAACAAGGTAAAATCAATATATGTATAATAGAATAACACTTATCACATGTGCAATCATATAGATAATATAAACTCTAATGTGTTCTAATCATTTAAATTCGGGCTAAGAACGGAATGTGTCATGGTTATGATAGATTTAATTAGTTTTGAAAAAAAAATTATATATTATAACTTTATTGATTGTCAAGAACATATTAACAGAATTAGATTATAAATCAAGAATTGAATTAAACAACAATAGGCGGATTCGAAATTCAATATAATCATCTATAATTTGATTAAAAAAAATATTGTTTTACATATTTTTTTAGATTAATTTAGAATAATCATAAAAATCAAATATGTTTGTTTATATAATTCGAATTCCTTACGAAACTAGTAAACTTGAATTGAACGGAATGTGTCATGGTTATGATAGATTTAATTAGTTTTGAAAAAAAAGTATATATTAAACTTTATTGATTGTCAAGAACGTATTAACAAAATTAGATTATAAATCAAGAATTGAATTAAACAACAATAGGCGAATTCGAAATCCAATATAATCATCTATAATTTTATTAAAAAAATATTGTTTTACATAATTTTTTAGATTAATTTAGAATAATCATAAAAATCAAATATGTTTGTTTATATAACTCGAATTCCTTACGAAACTAGTAAACTTGAATTGAATTTATTCTTTGTGGGACGATAACTCTTAACTCATCAATTTTATTACTTGTCAATCATCCCGTACGCTTACGAGTTTCTCATGAACACTCATATAGATACTCTTTTATTCGAAGATGGCAATTAAATCAAGAAATACTGGTTTGTTATAGTATATGTTATCTAAATAACTAAAATCAGTCGGTAACCTTTTGTACAACGTTGGTGACCTTTAGTACATAGAGTCTTAAAGGCTTGCAATGGTTAAAGTTATCGTTGTTTTAGTATTTAATGGTTTAAACATGCATTCATGCATTTTATACTAAATTATCAATATATATTTATTTATGCCATATTTTTTTTTTACTGTTTTTAGTATGTCTCTCAATTCCATATAAATGTCGACTAATTGGTGAAAACTACGCCGACTAGAAGCATAAGATCGTGTATGTTCTAATGGCTGAAAAGCTTGATTTTGTACTCGAATGTTATCATTACAACCAACCAATCAAGGAGTCCAATGAGTTTTAGAGAGAAAATTATGATGAGTGATGTGCTGTCGATGCAATCGTTCGAAGTAGCATGTTGTTATTTGTTAGAGCACGACCCATGTTCCTATTAGGATTAGGATTGGATTGGTAAATTGATAAAAGAAACAAGAGTTTTCTTGGTTTGAAAATCTAGTTGAAAAATGGATCAATGTTCATCAATAGTTGAAAGTTTGATTGGTAAAAGGATTTCGGATAATTGAAGACTGGGTTTTGGAGTTATGGTGAAGAAAATGTCATCACAATTTTGCTAGCTTGGCACTTGAGCATCAAGGGTGAAAAAGGAATAGAGAGTTTGCGCTTGCTTGATGCCAACGTTTCACTTGAGCGGCGAACCTGCCGCCCACCTGGTGCTCGAGAGACAATGTTATCCAGGCTAGAATCCTTTTTTGATTGTGACTCGTTTATTAAGTTATATTTCATCCTAAACACTTGTAGTGAGTTTTTATATATATACTCCACGTTGTGTAGACTCTTTAAAAACTCAATATAACAAATAGATCATTGTTGTATACATTAGAAATTTGAGAGAATTGTTTGGATTTAGATTGAGAGTATCAAATCTTGTAAACACAATTTTCGTTTCTCGGTATAAGAAATCTCTCATTTTCCACATAAATCTTGTGTTCTTACGTGAGCCATTATTTTTTATATTGCTTTTATTTTCACGTCTTTATTATTTGGTTCGATTCTCAACAAATTGAAATCAGAGCCAAAAATTTTTGGCGGTTTCTTGGGACGTCCAAATTGATTATTAAAGCGAGATTTGAATAAGGTCGATTGTTTCAGAGATGGTAACTATGAAATTTGAGATTCCATTCATAGATCGCAACAATATATTTTCTTTGTGGTAGATCAAGATGTGAGCAGTTCTTGCTCAATTGGACTTGGATGATGCTTTTTATGTCTATGCGAGTGTCCATCCTAATATTAGGGCGCAAAGACCAATGGGATGGTCAAAAGCATATGCCTCTTTCCACCTTCAAGTGTTTGGGACTTCGTGAAGCAACACCAGTAAATATTACTATCTAGTTGATAGACCAATCAATGAAAAAACCATAAGGGTGATGGAAGATCTAGTGATGAGAGTGGGATATTGTTTTCCCAATGACTTTGTAGTTCTTCAAATGCCCATGGATTCAGAGACACTCAATATTTTGGGCCGACCCTTCTTAACGTGGAGATTTATTGACATGTCAATAAACCCTCTTATTGGTGTATGAGAGGGTTTATTGACATTATTGGTGCAGGATGAGAAAGAGGTATTTTGTGCTTCTAGAAATATTGAGACACAACTACATCTTTACTGGATACGCTACAAAGTGAAGACCTTAAAGAAATTCAAGAAAAAGATTTTAAAGAGGTTTTGGAAGTTAATCTAACTGTCAGTCCAAGTGAAAGATAAAAGACTTGTCAAGACTGAGGAAATGAGAAACATGATTAAGGTTGATGTTAGAATTTAGGTATGACTCGAATTTTTTATTGAAAATAATTGTGAATTTTAATTAAAGTGTATATTAAGAGGAATTATATTTTGAATGCTTTTGGAATTCTATTCGATAAATTCTAATTGAAATTTTAGTTGGGTTGGTTTTAACCCATTATGGATTGTTAATCTCATTATATGTTGGTTTAACCAGGGGCGGATCCATTAAGGGTCCAGTTGCCCCCACTGGACCCTTAATTTTTTGCCTTGAAAAAAAGCTAACCCAACTACCCAAGCCCAAGTCTTAACATTTAGAAAAAATTGCCCACAAATTGCAATGAACAAACCGTGAGAACTGAGAAGCCGGAAGCATACTCGTTCCCTTGAATCCCTTCCCCTGTGAACAGCGAACTCATTCCCTTTCCTTCCCCCCAATTCTCAACCTTGTGCCTTTTGCAGTTACTGAATACTACGTTTTGGCAGCTATTATTGTTCTGCTGTGCCTGAGCGCCTTCTCATTTCCCTTTGGTAATGTAAGGTTCCTTTTGATTTTCTCTGTGCTTCGTGTTTTTTCTTGGTTTTAGTTTCTTGGGTTCTGGTATTTGCGTGGAAATTGGAATATAAGTAAACTTGATTCTCTCTTTGCATATTTTATTTGTTTGTTTCTTGCAATATATAATTGATTATTACGTGTGTGTATACTTACATTTTTACACGTTTTACTTAGTTCTTAGCATTTGCTAATGTATGTGAAGAAATGGAGCATTTTGCTGCATTTGGTATGATTGGGTTAATAGGTTCCATTTTCCAACCCAGCACTCAACCCCGTATTTGAATAGCATGAGGTCTTGGGACTTGTGTTAGTAGAGCTTGCTATAAAATCTGAATCATCAGAAGATATATTAAAAAAAAAAAAAAAAGAACAGCGCGTTGTTGGAATTTCTATTGAAGGAAATGCCTAGGTAAAGGAAGCAAGTGTTGATGATAATACCGTTGGAGAAAATGATGAAGCAAAGTAAGCAAGTATCCATGAAGCCATGAAACTAATTTTCAAGAAAATGATGAGGTAAAAAAAAGTATTACATTTTGAACAATGAGGTAAAAAAAGTATTAATTTTCAAAGTATGAGAACCCGCAAGGAAGAATTGTAAAAAAAGTATTACATTTTTGAAATTATTTTTTATGTAATTCTGTCTCGTCCCCCTCCCCGAACCATAATCCTGGGTCCGCCCCTGGGTTTAACAATGTTGGAGGTTTGTTTATCTTCATTATAAGTTAGACAAATTATAAACACAAAATTTTTATATTCTTTTTTCATATTATAATAAAATCTCAAATCTCTGCAAATTATTTTATTTTTGTGTTGTTTTGATCAATCACTTCATATTGTGACTATAATATCTTATTTTCTCCAATAATTTGGTGTTGGATTAAATCGGTATCATCTCCGCTTTTCACAATAATGGATATGGTTGAAAAAGGTAAACAAGTCGTCGAAGCTAAAGAGATGTACATTCGAGAGGTGAAGATTGTTTTCATTAAAATAAAAAAGAAAAGACAAACCACTGAGCATGGGGCAAGAGATAAAACGGATTTTTGAAGAGTGACACACTCTATGATCTTGAAATCTCCTTGAATTACACTTGAGCAACCAAAGGCAAAGAAGTCAAGTTAAAGTGACTATAAGGGTTTGCTTGTGAGGTTTGTTTCATCGATTTTAATTGATTTTGGGTGGTATCATTTATGATAGGTTTAAAAAATTGGTGCTTGCTAGTTTGTTTGGGCACATATTTTGGATGGTTAAAAAATCACTCAAAACTGGTATAGTGTAATTTTGACCAATTCTTTCAATCCATCAAATTGGTGGATTTTGACCCTTTTTTATATTCTCTTTTAATTTTACCATTTATAAAATAATTATTTCCAACCAACATATTTTCTTCAAAATTAACTTGTGAATAAAAATATTTTAACTAAAAAATCATTTATAAGCAAAAAAAAAAATAAAAAATATTATAATTAAAAAATACTTATAAGCAAAATATTACTTATAAGATAAGAAAAATTACAATATAATTAAAAAATTATTTTCATGTAAAATTTTTATTTATAAAATAAAATTACTACTAACAAGACAAAAATTCTCTTATAACGTATAAAAACTTATGAGTAAAAAAATTCCCTTAATATTATTTGAAGGTACAAAATTAACTTATAATTGTAAAATTTACTTATGAGTAAAAGTATTAACTTAGATTTTTAAGTAAATATATAACTTCAATTATTTTGTAAAGTTAAATATTAACCTATATATAAAAAAATTATTCATAAATAAAATATCACTCACGAGTAAAAAATTTTAATATGAGAAATTGTTAACTGAAAATTTTCTAAGGCACATATGTGTAATTATATATTTTTTAAAAATATCGGAACCGTTGAATAATAAACTCCCAAACATAGGTTAAACGTTTTTAAAAAACGCTATTAAAATCACTCAAAATCAATTCGTTCAAAATTGGTACTTTAAAAAACGTTCATAACTGGTACATCGAAACTCCCAAATAGGTCCTAAAAAAAGCGCCTAATGGGAGGTAACTCATTCTTTATCATTTATCTTGTATTTTTTTCTTTATTAGATTGAAATTAGCTAATACATCGTCTTCCTCAAGAAAATTGAAATTGAAAATAGGAAATCATAAAGTCGGTCCATTACCGACTCTAGCCCTAATTAGGATTCACAATTTTTGGCCCACATACTTAAAAATACCACATTATAAATAATAAAACCTGTAAGCTGTACAATGGCCCAAGTGATCACTAACATATTAAGCCTAATCACAATATGATTGCAAATCATACATCTAACCCGTAAAACTTACAATCAGATGGAAGCCCACATAATAGAATTATTCTAATATTCTCCCACTTAGACAAACATTTGATTGCTATAGAACAAAACTTTTAACATCCAAGTCAGACTACATACGTGGCCTGACAAGTATAGCTGCAATGATAACACCTTACACAACATGCTCTGGTCCAACAACAATGTTAACATCGAATATGAAAGCCGTTACATCAATCAAACGATGTAAGTAACTTAGCACCAAATGTGATCAAAATTGTGCTAATTCATATCAGTGTCTTCAAAATGCTTCTAATCAAGCCACATGTCTCTAAAAGAGACTCATCTTATGTCTTTAATTGTCATATCTCGAGATTAAAATAATATCATAATAAAATATATAAGTCAAATGCATGCTCAAACTAATTTATTGATAGGGGAAAAATATATTTTATTATTGGAAGGGGCTGTACCTGAAAAACATATGAGTTGCCTTACATAAATAACTCAAACTAACCAAAAACATCAAAGGTTTCCACACTACCCATATTAGCATCATGTGTCGTAAACACTTTAAGAGCGAGTTCCTTAGTTAAAGGATCTGCAATCATTGCCTCTGTATTAATATGCTCTATTTTTCGATTTCCCTTCCTTGATTCTGTCTCTGACCTTTTCAATCCACTAGAACTTTTATTATTTCTTGAAAAATAAAAGAGCACTGCTGTGCCATTATCACAACAAATAGTGATTGGCCTCGAGATAGAGTCAACAATCTTCAGCAAAAAAAAAAATTTCTTAACCAAATGGCTTGAATTGTAGCTCCATAATATGCAACAAATTCAGCCTGCATAGTAGAATATGCCACCAAAGTCTGCTTAACACTTTTCCACGAGATACCATCACCGGTCATGAAAATATAACATGAGGTTGATTTCAAATTATCTTGACATCCAGTAAAATCTGAGTTCGAGTAGCCTACCACCTCAAAGTAATTTGAACATTGGAAAGTGAGCATGTAATTTTCAGTTTTCTTTAAATATTTCATAACTTTCTTAGCCGTTCTCCAATGCTCTTGCCCTGGATTCGACGGAAACCTACTGAGCCAAATCACTGCTTGCAAGTAAAATGTCATCAACATATTGGACAAGATAAATAAAACTTCTCCTACTGATTTTAAGATAAATACATTGATCAACTGTATTTTCAACAAAATCAAGAGAAGTCACAACCTCGTCAAATTTCAAATACCATTGACGTGATGCCTGCTTAAGGCCATATAAGGAAGATCTCCATTCAGAAAAGTTGTCTTAACATCCATTTGATGAAGCCTCAAATTATAATGTGTCTCAAGTGTCATGATAAATCCATTAGAATCTTTGAAAGAAACATGTGAAAAAGTTTCATTATAATCAATGCCCTCAAAATTTAAAAATTATAGCATAGGTCCGTTTTCTTAAAAATTACAAGGTGATCCTTTGTTAAAATTGCAAGGAAGCCCCCAAAATCTGAAATTTGCATAGAAGCAGGGGCGGATTCAACACCTCGCTAGCCCCCGCGGCCGCCCGTACTGGATCCGCCAGAGACAATTTTTTTTTTTTGATAATAGATAAATATTTTAGAATATATAACTAATAATCCATTTTATTTTCAAACACCTCCCATAGCTCAATTGGTTAGAGCTTGCATTTTCATACTATAAGTCCTGGGTTCGAGTCTCCTTCCAACCAACCTATTATGTAATAGTTTTAGTTCTACAATTTTTACCAAAATTAATGGAATAGGGAGGAGATTCGAACCTATGACCTTTTTAGGATTATTGACATGGCAGCCGATGAATTTTGACACTAAACTAAACATAATAATATATGTTAAGTTTTAGTGGTGTTAATGCAATTGTAAAAATTGGAACCAGAGCTCTTCCTTTAAATTATAACTTGGCTACAATGTCATTTGGTGAATATTGTTCACTTATATAACAAAATTATATATGTTTAGTTTGAACAAAATAATTGTTATATTTAAATTTTAGATTTTGACTCCCATTTTTTTCTTTTCAAAATACAATATTCTCTCTTCTTTTCGACCACATTCTTCAATAAAATAATATACTACGGAAATTCAAAACCTCTCTTTATTTTTAAACACACATTCTTCATTAAATCACTATTCTAAAATGTATTTTTTTTTTTTGCATAAAAAAGGCATCAAATGAGCTCTTAATATTTTATTGCTATCGACAATCAACGATCGCCCGTACTGACTTAAAATCATGTATCATCCACTGCATAGAAGCCCCAGTCCCAAATCAAACCAAAACCTGATCCAAATATTAAACCCTAGGCCTTAATTTTTTTTTTGTTGTGGTTGTTGTTTCCGCCGCCGACCTTGTCTTCACGCAGCCTACGACGACCCGCAGCCGACACTTCTCCATCTCACCTGGATTTCAAGCACACGGGTCATCCATACCAAAATCAAAGCAAAATCAAGATTTCGTTTTCATCTCTCAATGAACAAATTATTGACAAAATGAAAACATGCAGCAATCAAAATAACATAAACGAGAAACTAAACTTCATTTTAAGCTCTTTCTTGTGTTTTGTGCTACAATTTCAGCTAGAACAAAGACCCAGAAATTATATTTGGAGTGAACTCATATTGAATACCAACAAGTTTTTATAAGAGTGAAAACGAAAATTTTTTGAGTAGAAGGTTTTCTTTTGTTTAGCAGGTTGAAAATATATATGCAGGAGAGAGAAGATATTATACACACAGTAATAAATCTATACAGACAGCAGATAGACGTGTGGGATGATTTTGTGCGTGAGAAATTAATATTTTGTTTATAAGATTCTAATCTTAGCATGTAGCCGTGACACCGGTACAATCATGCTAAGAATAAGAATAACATAATTAATTGATAGTTCGACATGCAGAAGACATTACCAGTTAGATCTTCCTCTCATTGCTCCTCAAAATAATCAGCTGCAAGCTAATAAACGATATGGAGAGGAGAGGGACCTAGCCATTATATATAGGAAATCATAAAGTTGGCCCATTACCGACTCTAATCCTAATTAGGGTTTACAACATTTTGGCCCATATACTTAAAGTTACCACATTATAAATAATAAAGCCTGTAAGTTATACAACGGCCCAAGTGATCACTAACATATTGAGCCTAATCACAGTATCATTGCAAACCGTACATCTAACCCGTAAAATTTACAATAAAATGGAAGCTCACATAATAGAATTATTCTAACACATTTAAATTAAGATGCTTTGTCCAACCGTGTTTCGTAATTTTTCTTTCTCAAGAAAAAACCATGTAGTCCTTCAGATTGTACAAATCATGTCATCCTTTCAAATATATATATATAGCTAGTTCAAATGCTGGCTGGTGGTGCTGGGACTATAATGCAGTTTTCAAGAGCGACGGGCAAAAACGTATGATTTAAAAGCAGCTCTCTCAGATTTTGGCTATTTGATTAACAACTTGGCAGCACGAAGCCTCCAGTGGAAGTCCAAACACTGCTTTAAAGATCTCCTCTTTGCAACCTTCGAGACCTTTTAGAGCTTCCAAGCATGGCAAAAAACCTTCCTCCATCAGTACTGAATCTGATGGTGCTCCAACAATAGAAAATTGAGGATGTGGTGTTCCCGCAACATGAATTGAACTTGGCACAGCAGACGTTGCCATTCATACAACCATAAAGAATGCAAATACTCCCTTCTCGGTTACTACTTTAAATGCCATAATATTTATGAAAAATTTAACTTCTTAGGATATGTATAGAAATAGATGAGTGGGGACATGATTCTAAACTTGGGCTATTTATATATGAGATTATAATATTTAAACACGTTTAGCCTCCAATATCATCAAGTGCGTTTCTGTGCGTTTTACTTTTAGTTTGCTAGTGTTTTCTTGAATGTTCATTTGTTAGTAGCATTTAACTAAAGATCATCAAAAGCCATTAATTGTTCTTGATTTCTTCAGGTCTTAAATGGTCGTTTCAAAATAATATTTATTCCTGTTGTAAGTCAAAAGTTATATAGATTCTCATTGATAATCACATTAGCATTTTTTTTATGTTAATTGTTATTATGATAAATGATGGGGACTTCATTTAAGAGACCTGGTAAAAAAAAAAAAATATTTATAAAGCCTAACATGTAGCTTTTTATAGCTAGATAGTCTAAAGTTACAAAGAAA
>CAIGRP010057666.1:0-15279 GCA_903798385.1 Fraxinus cuspidata | reverse complement strand
GGACTATGAAAGGATGTAGTGACAACTGCGATGAGTAAAATCATAATCCATATGTGATTATTGTTCTGTTGGTCTTCCATGGTCATCTATGCTAACGTTTACTTGTCTTAAGAGTGTGCAATATCTCATTATTGAGCCATAGAAGCAAACTCAACAATCTTCTTCGAAAATATCATCGTTCAGTCTGGAGTAGGGACAGTACATCCCCTTTGTGTCATCTTCTTATGTTTATCAGATTTGATGTTTAGATTATTGCCCTACTTATTCTGTACCTTTATCCCAACAGGAAATATAGTATATGTAGAGTGATAATCTGGAGTATATATTATTTTATGTTTTGAAATAACATTTTTATTTTTCATTTGCCTGTATTGGGCATAACTTAAGCTTCATCCCTGGTATTTGTACACAACGTTAACTTTTTCAAACATTAGTGTATATCTTTCTTTTTTACTTTTACGCGTTGAATAGTGTAGAGTTTTTTTTTTTTTTTTATTGGGACGAGTAGTTGTGATTAGAATTCTAGTATACAGTCAATAATTAGCTTAAGTATCGTTGGATACACATTTTTTGCTACCAATAATGCATTTTTGTGTCAAATCACGTGGGCTCTTTAACTGTCACTTTGGTCTTTTTATCCTAAAAAAGATGTGCAATTACAACTTTACCCTTTTGCATTATTTTCAAAGTGATCAGTTAGATTTTGTACAGGGGTAGAATGAAGAATATGTATTCCTGAATTGTTAAAGAGTGCATCGTTTTTGTCAATATGGTTACTGTTCCAACGTACAGAAATTGTCTACAAATATTCAACATTTATCCCAATAACTAACTTTATAGGCTCAACCAGCCCGAATTCAGTCTCACAGGTTAAGTGATCTATTCTAGTTGGCGTGGGGGCATTTAGCACAATGTGGAACTTTATTTTACCAATTCTCATATTACACGATGATCTCCAAACCTCAATAGCAATCGAAAGTGACTGTGCGCAAAAAATGCACTAACAAAAGACAATTTTCGATACATTTTATTAAAATAATATCAATATGAATCGGGATTAAATTTGCAGCCTGATTCGTAATGTAACAAATTTCAACGGTGCCTTGAAAAACACAAACGAAAAATAGAAATAACTAATAGAATTAAAGAGTTGAATTGAGAGATTAGAGATCAAGGAACTAAATGATGATTTTGTGGAATTCAGAGGATTTCTTCTAAAGTGATGCGATAGTTCACTGGTGAAAAATAATTTTGGTCATTACGTTCATTTTCTAATTGTCTTGTTTCCTCAGCTGAAAGCTTTGAGAACACGGTTTCATTTTTTTTTTCGTGTTCTTCCGACTGTCATAAGCATTTTACTTCTGTTGCTTGGGAGGGGATCATTTACCTATTTTTTCAAAAGTGATGTTGATCTATAAAAGAAGTGTTTCTTTATGTCAAATTCTTCACAAAAGGTGATCAAATTTGTCGAATTGCTTCTTATTGTTAGTTACAATCGAATGAGGTATTCAAAATCTGCAAATGATAGATTTCTAGAGAAAATTTGTATCTTTAGCTCGGTTATCATAGCAAGAGGTTCAACTTTTATCCATTTGGTGAAGTAATCTATGGCTACAATAGCAATCTTGGTTCCACCTTTTTCTTGTAGGCATTGGCCTAATCACATCTACCCCCATTTAGAGAACGACCATGGGCTCATAAAAGAACTAATTTCTTTCATAGGAGCTCTTATTCTTGGAGCAAGACGTTGACATTTGTCGCACTTTCTCACAAAGTTTAGGACATCTCGTTTTATAGTAGGCGGGGAGTATCCATGCCTTGTGATTTTAGTGGGCTAAGGACTGCCCTCTAGAATGGTTGTCACAGATTTCTTTATGTACTTCTTGTAGGACATATAATGCTTCTTCCTCATTCATACATTTTAACAAGGGAGTTGTATATCCTCTTTATAGAGAACATCATCCAATAATGTATATGTGGCCAACTTCATTCTTAATTTTCGAACTTTAACATTGTTCGCGGGACATGTTCCTGTTTTGATGAATGAAATGATTTCATCCATCCATGTAGACTTTGGGTCTACAGCCGTGAAATCTGTTTCTTCCCTTTCAATAGCAGATTGCTGGATTCTTCCAACCGGAATATTGTCGAATTCTTTGACTTCATCGCTTGTGGCTAGCTTTGCTGAAACATCAGTGTGGTTATAGCGAGTTCTTGGTTTTTCTTAACTTCGGCTATTTCAAAACGTTCCAATTCTTTTTATGTTCCAATTCTTTTTTACAACTTAAAGGTAGTTAGTAATATGTTAATCATTAGCTTGGTAGACCTCATTGATTTGATTAAAAATGAGTTGTGAATCACTGTGAGCAATTATCCTAGAAATCTTTAGCTTTGTGGTCATCCTTAATTCGGATATTAGGGCTTTATACTCAACCTCGTTATTAGAGGCTTTGAAATCGAATGTGAGAGCTTGATGAAAATGGTGATATCTGGGCTAATTAGTACTACTCTAGCGCCAGACCAAACTCCAGTAGAAGATCCATCTACAAAAAGTTCCCATAGGATGTTCCATTCTTGTTCTTTTTACAAGTCAATGCTGAATTTAGCCACAAAGTCACCCAGTGCATGCTTTAAATTTTATTTATCATAAATTGGTATAGTCAAACGATATAATTAAATCGAATAACTATACCACCCTGTTATACAATTAAAGTTAAGATAATATACCCCTTCGGGGGTGGCCGAGTTGGTGGAGTAGGCGAGTGTGGAGATCGAAGGTCACGAGTTCGAATCCCCTGCCAACACTTCCTCGATTGAGCTCGTCGCACAGGACTTGCCTAGTGCGGTTTATCTCTCCTGTGTGGTTTGCGAACTATTACACATGGAACGAGGTTTATCCAGTGCGCACTCACGAGTAGCGGCTGCGGGTTCCTACGTCAAAAAAAAAAGTTAAGATAATACTAACATTTTTTGAGTAGATTAAAAAAGTTTCTCTGTATACTCAATTGATTAGAATTTCTTATCTTTCTTTGATTAAAGTTAAATTTTTTTTTTTTACCTCAACTACCTAAAGATTTGAAAGCAAAACGAGAAATAAAATTGCTAACTCAATTTGTTAAAACTTCGTGTTGATAACGTGTTATAAACAATACTGAAAATGAAAGAGAATATAGAGTCAATGAAATTGTGTGTATTATATTGAGAACCAAAGTTTCGTATTTATAGAGAAGAATTATGTATCCAATGGTAATAAAAACTGTGATTGCAGGGATATAATTATTATTTACTAATAATCATATTATTTACAATAGTATGTGTAAAATTAATTGGTGAAAAAATATTAGATTGAAAATGAGTTTTAGAAAAAAATAAACTTTGGAAAAAATTGAGCTCAAACATAGGCCTAATAGAAGATTGAGGACAACAATTCGACAAAAAAGGTAAGAACCTAAGCCCATGTTTGATTTAACTAAAAACGTTAAAAGTCAACAATTGATTTTAACTATATATTTAATGGGACCCAACAACTTTTATTAACCTTTCAACTACATATTTCATATATTTTTATCAAAATATAATAAAAATCTGAATTTTAACAAATCAAACGTGAACATGACAATAAGCAAAGATTGGCGACTTTTAATTCAATAAAAATGGTGCCTAAAAAAAAAAAAAAAATTGTGGTGCGAATACAACTAACATTATATATAATCTATTGTAAATAGTGGATATAGATGAGAGTATATAATTTATTGAAGGAAAAATTTGCAAATGTGACATCTTTACTTTGCCTAACCTACACCCGATTACTTGATTAAATCTTATTGGTGTTTATATCTTTAAACATTCATTTCCAGCTCATGTAAGTTCCCACGGATAGAAATCCTCAATTTTCTTTAGCATTATAATCACTTACCTTCTCTAATCATATCACTACCTCCATCGAACATCAAATTGATTATTATTATGTTAAGTTCATAAGTTGATTTTGTAACCACAACTGGGGGTAGTGGGAAGCCATGGGTTTGATGAAAAAATGCACCAAAGATAAAAGTTAAGGATCTAAATACCAATAAATAAGGATCCAAATACTTAAATTCAACAAAGTGTAGGAGTTTTTTCCTTTCATTTATTCATTCATCTTTCTTCCAAAATGCATGTGTGACTCGCAATATTTTGAGATATTATGAAAAGGACTTGTAGAAAAAAGAAAAGAAAATCCAAAAACCTGTGGAAAAAAGGCAGTCAATGAAAAAATGCTAAGAAGTTATTAATCATGACTTTCCACAAGCTTTTTGCATCCAACATAACTTCGTGGATCACGTTTTGCCAAGTATTTTTTACTTACCCAACTGTCATGTGTTAAGTTTAGCTTATTGCTAAAAACGGAGACAAATAAAATTGACTTATTTTTTGTTTATTTTGACAGTGGGGTCATTGACAATTCTGATCTAACGTAGCATTTGATTTACATTAATTTCAAAATACATTTCTATTTCATTGTTTTCAATCACACATTTTTCAATAAAATAAAATTATACGTAAATTCAAAACTTTTTTATTTTTGAACCACACATTTTCCATCAATATACTATTCTAAAATACATTTTGAACAAAAATCGAGACTCAAACAGGCGCTTATTTATTTTGAAGTTTTTTTTTTTTTACTTATAAGTAATATATATACTTAAAATGTAGGTAAACAAGTTCAAAGTCAAGCTCTTTGGTCGTTTGCCCATTCTATACTCTCCTTTTCTGTTATTTGTTTTCGACTCCAGTCTTCACTCACTTGTATAACATGTCACCATTTATAGTCTCCTCCCAAGTTCGCTGCGGACATCAATATTCAAGCATTCAAATTTCACTCTCCCTGGTATGGCATTTTTCTTATTATTGTCGTTTTCCATATGAACATATCTGTATATATGTATGTGTGTATTTCTGAGTTCTTTATCGTTTCTGCTTTACATAGTTCTGCTGGTGGGCTTCATTATCTTTAACAAAGATGTGTGTGTGAGTGTGTGTTTTCCTTGAGTTATTGTGGAAGTTACAATAAGGGGTTCTTGATTTTTCAGTTAAAAAAATAGCATAAAAAGTGCCAACAAAAGTAAAAGAAAGAAAAATAATGTGGATCGCCAGACTTGACGTCCAACTGTAAAGAGGAACAATCCATTAACCTAACCGTTAAATTACAAACCCTTTTCGCTCCGACAACCTCTCTCTGATGCTCCACCCACACACTTCTATTTTTCCTCCCCCCCTCCCCCCCAATTGTGTGTCTCACCTTTCTTCCGTTTGTCTACTTCTTAACTTGTCGGGGGAGCAATAATGACTATCTCGAGCCTTGATCAAATGATGGTGAAATGTAGGGGGTCAACGAGCCGAAACTTAAAGCTCGGGTTCGATTCAAGCAAAAATGGTTTGGACTTTTTTTGGCCCGAGACGAGTCGAGCAAAAGCTCGGCCAAAAAACGAAAGCTTGACTTGAGCTTTCGGCTCGGGCTTTAGTGGGCCGAGTCGGCTCGTTTTTTTCGTTATAAATCTAATTTTTTTTTAAAATTTGTGCAATTTATATAGGCGTGAATCTAAAATGTATTTTAAAATTTTTTAATAAAGGCTCGGCAGGCCGAAATGGCCCGTGACACGGGCTGGCCCAGCTCGAGCTGATGCCCCAAAATGGGGCTCGGCTCGAGCCTAGACTATATGGTCCCGAGCACGAATTGACGAGCCTTTTTGACATCCCTATTGAAATGTCATAATATGCTTAGTCTTGACGTTTCATTATCTTGCTTTTCAGTCTTTCCTTCTTCTCCTAAAGTTCCCTTTTCCCTTTCCCAATTTTTTTTCTTATCACTTCGTTCTTTATTAAAATAAAAAATATCAAAAAAATTTAATTGAGTTCCTAATTTTTGCTGATTGATCTCAAAGATTCCGTAGAACCATGCAAGACATATAATTGGGACATTCTCTGTCTCTTCCCGTCCTTACGTTGCTTCTTCTCTAAACTCCAAAGAAAAAATTCTGTCATAATAAAAAATCTTGTTGCAATCTAAAAGCGGACTATCAAACTTCATACTTTCCATACCGAAAATCAAACATCAATCTGAGTTGATCAAACCTTGTTCTAATACGAAACCAAACTAGCTCTCCCAATACCTGTCAAACCTTGACTCTGATACCTTTTATTAAAAAAATGATACACGCTATTGATACCACTGTTAAAAAAAAAAAAGAGCCAATTGTTATAAATGTTAAAGACGTGGTTATGGGCAAAATGAAAATAACAATCACAAGAACACGTGATTTACATGAAAATTCAAGACAAGAAAAATCACGAACAATTGCGAAGAATACACTATATCAAAAGTAAGGAATACAATATGCCTTATCTCAACTAACATGTTGGATAGTTGGATAACCAAAATATGTGTTGTACATCATATATGCATGATATTAGAAATCTCTTACACATTAGAAGAATATAATATAATGAAGAGTCTAATATGTGGTGGAGATCAACTATACTAAGTCTAAACTATAATGAAGTGTTTGAGATAAAATAGAATTCAAACAACTGCAATAAAAAAAAAAATCTCGAACTGTGTAAAAATCGGATAAGATTGCCGCTCGAGCAGCGGTCTTGTGGCGGTCAAGTAGTAGCCGATCGCTTGAGCGGTCGTCGATGGTAATCGAGCGCTGAAGCTCTGCTTCCTTTCTCCTTGCACGATTTTTTCCTCTCTTATTGCAAATTGGACTTC
This sequence comes from Fraxinus cuspidata, assembly GCA_903798385.1. Lineage (NCBI taxonomy): Eukaryota > Viridiplantae > Streptophyta > Magnoliopsida > Lamiales > Oleaceae > Fraxinus > Fraxinus cuspidata. Next base: position 8,522 of record CAIGRP010057666.1, on the reverse strand, counting down.
AAGTCCAACACAAATCACAAACTCCCAATTGAACTCCCAAACTGAATTTCCAAATAGACTTCAAATAGAATTATTAAGTCGACTTCAAATAAAACTCTCAAAAAATCGTTCAAATAGAATTCGGTTTACACCCTTATTCCAATAGATGGCATCATTTACAAAGTATTGAGGAATAACATGTATGACATCACTTTGAGATTTCAACATATCCATCCAGTCCATCCTAATTCATCCTAAAACAATCATCAACAAAACAAACAAAGTATTTGTGACCTCACGTAACATATTAGGAAATGGTCCTTGAACATCAATATTAATGCAAGTAAAAGGAAATGAAAGTTTATTAACAACAATTTTGAAAGGCACACGACCATAGAGTAGAAGTAGAAATGTTTTGAAACAATCTAGGAAATAGACATTCATAAGAAAGAGATGGATAGCCTAAATGGCAATGTCATAGTCCCTAGCAAGTATTTCAGAATACTACTTGAAATCCTCTACCACATCCTGATTGCAATTCACTTGCCCCCTTCAAACAGTAAAGACCTCCCTTTTATCTACCAATGCTAATCGTCAACTTCGTTACATTGTCCTGAAACATACAACGGGTAGAGTAGAATGCTACAGAACAATTAAGATGCTTGGTGATTTTGCTTATAGATAGAAGGCCATAAGAGGGAATAGTTACAAATAAAATGGAAGTTGGAGAGAGAGAGAGACATTTTCAGCCCCTGAAATTTAACATGGTAGTCCCATTAGCAACTTAAACAGATTAGAGCCTATTTGACAACCATTAACTTATTTTATGATTTGCTATAAGACCATTTTCAACAACATATTCACAAGATAAAATATTTTACGCGTGTACCAACAATTTTTCCCTACTTTTTAATCGCTCAAAACATTTTTTTTTTTTTCACAATAATGGTTGTCAAACAAGCTTTTAACATGTGAGCATATGAGTGATTCAAGGTTGAGTTACTAATCATATGGTCAGTGGCCTCGGAATCAATAACCCGAGTGTTAGCGGTAGCAAAAATAAGACCTGAACCAGAATTACTTCTATGAGGTGATACTCGAGAAACATGAGAAGCATAAGACGGGGAGGTATCAATTGCTTTAGTCAAGTATTTTTCCCAACTAAGGTTCTTAGTTTCATCTCACCAAGAAAAAAATCGAACAGTACCAAAAATACAGAGTGGAGAACCAAAATCTTTTATGCAGCAAATGGACGACTTTACAGAGCAACCTAGGCCTGGATCAACCATGATAGAGGGTCGCCCAACATAATGAGAATAGTAACCTAGTGAACAATATATGTGAACAATAATTTGTGAACGGTGAATAATAACTGGTGAACTTTGAAAAATAATTGGTGAACGGTGATGATAACGGTGTGGTCGCAAAAATTGAATGCTCAATAAACAATCCGATTTGAGGAAAGAGTAGGTTCTGATACCAAATTGAGATTTGATAGATTGGCCGATTCATCAGCTTAATCATATTTATACAATACACAATTCTTATTGAAGATAAAACTCTAATCCTATTACCATGTCAATTCCCAACTAAATAAGGAATTATTCACACAAAAACCTATACATTCTAATTCTTATTTTAGTTTTGTAACCTTCGCTAGCCTACCAGTTAGCGATTGAATTTCCATCTCTAGCAATGAAAGAATTTGATCTACGGCAATGCTACACATCCTTCGTCTCTCCTCAACGTTCCCATTAGATAAATGTTAACTCTCACTACCATCGAACGCACAAGAGGATAAGATAAAGATATTTAAGTGTTTCACCACCACTAGGTCACAAGAGGATAAGATAAAGATAGTTACATAAACCATTATGTAACTGTTTATGCATAAGTAGCATTATTCAATCTTTTTTTCCCATTGTAGATGATGTTGTCCTATCATAGGCATCATCTCCTAAAGTATGAGGTTTGGGCTGGGAGATTGTACTTCAAAATTAGATTAATCATTCATTTTGAGAATTATAATATTATTAAATAAATTAAACTCTTAAAAAATGTGAATTAACGTCAGACAATATTAAATCTATTTTATTGAAACTATAGCAATTATGAAATCGGATTTGGTCATTACATTCATTTTCTAATTAACTTGTTTCCTCAGCTGATAGCTTTTGTTTCATATTTTTTCATGTTCGAATTTGAATTTGTTTCAGGTTTGTATCCTCGGGTTTTTGTGGGTTATGGCTGGTTTTTTCACTTGGAAGACATTCGATTTTAGAGTTCTCTCGACTCTTGTGAAGATTTTTCTATTGTTGATTGTGAGAGAATCTCTTACCTACTCGGCTCAAAGTGATATTGACTGCCTCAGAGCTATAAAAGATTCTTTGGAAGACCCGTTTAGTTACATCAAATCATCATGGAACTTTGATAATGGCACTAGTGAAGGCTTTATATGTAAGTTTATTGGAATCGATTGTTGGCATCCGGATGAGAACAGGGTCTTGAATATTAAGCTTGGGGATATGGGACTTAAGGGTGAGTTTCCTCTTGGTGTTGCAGGTTGTTTATCCTTGGTAGGCTTAGATATTTCTAAAAACAAGATTTATGGAAATATTCCAAGTAATATCTCTAAGTTACTTGTATATGTGACAAGCCTTGATCTCTCGTCCAACCAGTTATCCGGAGAGATCCCTGTGGATCTTTCGAATTGCACTTATCTGAATATCCTTAAACTTGACAACAACCAGTTGTCTGGCCAAATACCTGCTAATATTGGTCAACTCAATCGAATGACAACGTTTAACGTGGCTAACAACCGATTGACCGGCCAAGTTCCACAATTCAGTAATGCTTCTGTTACGCCAGAGAGCTATGTGAATAATGCAGGACTATGTGGCAAACCTTTACCCCCTTGCAGAGGTTCTTCAAAGAAAACTAATAGTGCAGCCATTGTTGGGGCGACTTTTGCAGCCTTCGCTGTCGGCATTGGCATTGGCGTAGGCATGTTCTTCTATTTGGGTAAGGCGTCCAGAAAGAAGAAGGAAGAAGATCCTATGGGAAACAAATGGGCAAAGAGAATCAAGGATGCCAAAGCCATCAAGGCAAGATACATTTACATTTTCTTGGAAAAATTTCTCTCAGTAATGTTCTTTGTAGGGAATAAATTTTAATCTGAGTCAAAATATTTTATAAGATTCATAATTTTTCAACCACACATTTCATCAATTTTTATATCTACAAAAAAAAAAAAATCTGATTTTAATTCCCAAACAAAGTGGGACAATAACTATTGGGATTTTGTAGCTACAGTCCTAGAAACTTACAAAAATAAAGCATGTGGATCCCAACCATTTTCTGGTCTACAGATCCCTAAACTTTGATATTCGTTGTGCATTAGTCCTGCATGGTGAAAAATGTCAATTTTCTGTCAAATAGTCACATGTTTGCTTCTTCAAGTGTTATTTTTGTCAGCCAACTCCAATATACTCGATAACAATCAAAAGGGCAAAAAGGACAAAGGCCAAAGGATAGCACTCATTTTCTTTTTATAACTGTTTGGAAGAATTGAATTGGGTTGACAAAAATTACCCTTCAATATGTTATCACAAGCAAAGTTTGTGACTGTTTGATGGAACAATTGACAGTTTCATCCCTGTGGACTGTGCATCAGATATCGAAGTTTAGGCTGAGTGCTTTTTTTGTCAAAATTTGAGGACGGTGGCTTCAACTTCCCTATATTATTTTTTTGAACTTCATACTTTTGGTGTCATTATATTTTCCTCACAAGGAAGTACAAATTGTCATATTTCCTGATTTCAGCTTTCGATGTTTGAGAACTCGGTTTCTGAAATGAAATTGAGTGGTCTCATGAAGGCAACTAATGACTTCAGTAAAGAGAATATAATTGGGTTAGGAAGAACAGGGACAATGTACAAGGCAGTACTTGAAGATGGCACATGCCTTTCTAAGATGGCTACACTAGCAAATGTAAAACACAACAACTTGGTTCCACTTCTAGGATTCTGCACGACCGAGGAGGAGAGACTTTTAGTGTACGAGCACATGTCCAATGGCAGCCTCCGTGATAAACTACACTTGAAGGACGGGGACGAACCTATGGATTGGCTTTTAAGGCTCAAAATTGCAATTGGGACAGCGAAAGGATTCGCGTGGCTACACCACATCTGCAATCCTCATATTATCCACCGAAACATAAGTTCCAACTGCATCTTACTGGATGTTGATTATGAACCCAAAATATTAGATTCTGGACTTGCTAGTCTCATGAATTCCATCGGAGCTCATTTAGGTACTCATGTAAATGGTGAATTTGGGGAAGTGGGATATGTTGCTCCAGAATATTTAAGAACATTGCTAGCCACTCCAAAAGGGGATGTTTACAGTTTCGGGGTCGTGCTTCTTGAGTTAGTAACAGGCGAGAGACCGACCAAGGTGGCTAAAGGCCCCGAAAGATTTAAGGGTAATATAGTGGATTGGATTTTCCAGCTCTCTGGAACCAATAAACTTCAGGATGCAATTGATCAATTCTTGGTTGGAAAAGGTTATGATGATGAGCTTTTCGAGTTTCTTAATGTTGCCTGTAGTTGTGTGCTGACAGATCCTAAAGAGAGGCCTTCCATGTCTGAAGTGTACCAGTTTTTGAGAGCTATTGGACAAAAGTATAATTTCGCAGCAGAAGATGACATCTTGTTGCCATCCAACAGTGGTGATGATGATCAACTAGTCGAACTTATCATTGCTCGACATCCGTAGGAGATTGATGTTGAAATGTAAGTGACATATACTGATGAGTGAATCATAATCCTTTCATAATTATCTGTTGCACAGTAGAATTTTGTTCCCTAAAATCCCACAAGTGTATGGGATCTAAGTAATAATGTAGTGTGTAAAAGTATCTTCTTACAAGGAATAATCTTTAAATTGAATTGGACTAGTCTGTTATAAAATTCGAATGCACGTACACAAAAGAGATATGCTTTGACTACTTCTAAAATATTCTACTAATTATTTGAAGATGTTTATGAAGTATGAGAATTATTATCCTTTTTTCAATTCTCGCCCTATGTAATTTTTGTTATTTATACGTTCATGACAATCAATAATTCATTTTTATCTAATTATCTCTTTCTAGGTAAATTAAACATAATCCAAGCATGACTCAATCATATTTCTATACCGAAATTATATGTAAAGTAATGCATAATTACACGATTATATGATTGCACGTCTCACATATTATTTCAAACACTTATTGCCCCCATGTTAATTTTGCAAAGTTCCAAACTTAAATAATTCAACAAAGAATACAAGATTATTCAAGAACACAAATGAACTAAACTACTTGATCTTTGAATTAAAAATAATTAACAAAAAGTTTCATTCTCAGCCAACGCAAAAAGCCTAACATGATTCTAATGACAAAACAACAAAAAGATTGAAACATATCACTCGAAATGTATATGAATACAAGAAATATATGGGTTTATTTTTTGTTCTTGGCCTTCAATTCAAAGTTTTAGTTCTTCAAGTTGTGGACGTTTCTTGATTCAATTCGCTTGCTAAACTTGTTTCTCTCTCCAATTTGTTGTGAATCGACCACTCTTTCTTGTAAGATTTCATGATATGAATTGATACAAGAGAGGAATGAGAGGTGTCTTCCATGACTGCCTTTGTTCTATGATTAAATAGCTTGAAATTAAGTCAATAATGATATCTAATTTAATTTCCAAAAGAGTTTTAATCAAATAAAAAGAGCTGCTCAAGTCTGCCGAATTTACTATCGTGTGATCACATGGTAAAACACCTTGCGATCGCATGGTTCATCAACTTTGCTATGGGTTATCTAATTTTTTGGGGTTGCAATCGCAAAGGATTTACTCCATGCAATCGCATGGAGTAAAATCTTCTGCGATCATGCAATTTCGTCTCAACTTTCTTACTTTGTTCAATTGAAGTCTTTTCTTCATGAATTCTTCCATCTTTCAAATATATCCAATTGCTTCCGTGTAGAACTTTAAAAATCATCATTTTCATCGACTTTCATTCATTTCTTCAAAATTCACTTCCAATTATTGAGTTTTACCCAACAAACAACATATACAAGAGATTAAGTTATAATTAATCAAAAGTACTTCCAATTAGAAATTAAAGGCCCTAAGCGACAAATTATTCTGCAGCCCTAGAAGTAAATTTTATTCTCGAACCAACAAGTGGTTATCCAAAATAAAGCAACATAGAATAAAGTAATCAATTTTTAAAGTGGATGATTAAACATAATCATCAGTTAAAAGTAATACCAACCTAAATATGCACGAAATCTATTATTAAAAAGGTTGAACCCCAACCTTGAGGGCCCCCCACCGATCCTGCCCTGGGCCATTGTGGAGGAGGTAAATAGCCGAATGTGCCTCCCAGGAGCCAGGGTGGAGAGCTTATGGATAGGCCTGGGCTATTAACCATATGGTAACTCCCGCTTGCAACAAAGTCAATTCCACCTTGCGGGGAATCGAACTCTACACACTACCGCGCTGAGCCCTAACCGCCATCCCCTTTGCCACTGGGAGATTTGTCCTGGGGGCACACGAAATCTATTATTCTATCATGCGNCAATTCCACCTTGCGGGGAATCGAACTCTACACACTACCGCGCTGAGCCCTAACCGCCATCCCCTTTGCCACTGGGAGATTTGTCCTGGGGGCACACGAAATCTATTATTCTATCATGCGAACCAAGCATAGAGTTCCAATAAATGGCTCCATACTTACAGTACTATATTCTGATGGTTTTTTTTTTTTTGGATTTTCTAACAAATAAAGAATAGGGTGATTATTATACAATCCATAGTACAGACTACAGAGTTGCAAGAAAATAGTGGAACAACTTTCCTTTCGTTTTCAACTTATTTTCTTCCTCATTAATGATATTCAAAATCCAAGAAAAGACTTTCTCATGAAGAACATACAAGGGAAATCAGTTTTCTATGTTTCTGTCACTCTTCCTTTTGCTTCACAGAATTGAAAACTAAAATGCACCTAAAGAATAGCACATAATTGATTTTCACTCAAGAGCCGATCCAGTTGGAGTCCTAACCTAGGAAAATACTTTCCTATTTTCAATCAGATATAAACAACATTCTATAAATCAACAATCCCAGTTAAGATTTCGTTCGTTCACTCCTATGTTCCCTGTTGATCCTAATTACAGATGGGATCGATACCGCAAAGGTAAAATAATACAGTAATTCTCCCCTCTTCCGGTGCAGGGCTTTAACAATCCATGCATAAGCATCAGATCTATTATAGAATTCTAGGGATCGATAAACCTAAAAAAAGGAATTTTATTCCTTCTCAAAATGTAGAAATCCACAAATTATTGCACATTGGAGTCATTCTCTACTGAATGAACAAGTTTAGGACGACAACCTAGTTCACTAAAAATGGGGCCTACAAATATCATATTTAATAGTCTAAATAAGTGTATCAAATACATAAATCAAATTTAGTTGAGAAATAGAAACTGCATAGTACTTTACAATTTTCGAAATTCATAATTCACATTCACGGTATTGTATATTTGTTATTTGATGATTTATGCATTGTATATTCGTTATTTATCGTCTATCTAGCATTTCTCCTATGTTTATAAGGTCGTTTGCGCCAATATTTACTTGTTAGTGTGTACAATATCTCATATCAGTATCCCATTAGTGTCATCTTCTTATGTTATCAGATTATTGCACTGTTTATTCTGCATCTTTATCTCAACTGCAAATATATTACTTAGAGCGCTAAACTTGAGTTTTATTTTCTGTTTGAAATGGCAATATTATTTTTCATTTTGCCTGTGTTGGGCATGTTTTGGCTAAGCTTCAAAAGTTTATTTACAAATTAATTAGCGAGTCTTAAAATAAATAATTTTTTTAATTGGTGAAAGTTGGAAATAAACAAGTACTTATTTGAGAGGTACTAACAAAAAGTTACTTTAAAGGTAATTCTACATCTTTTTGGTGTAGACTATCTAATATGTGCCTATTGATCATGAGATTAAAGAATTCCTCCAGAACTTTGTGGTTTTACAATGTATATGAGTCATTGTCCTGAGAACCTTCTTCAGATTCAACTCTAAAGATCAAGAAAGACTGCAACAATAGACGAAGGTTCAGCAATTGTCTACATGCCCGGAGCTCGATGGAAATACATATATGTCTAGCTCCGTCCCTTAACTACCCAATTACCTCAACTAAAGTTAGTTGCTCTCCATCAAAATAATGAGTACCGTGTCTTAGTCTTCAATTTGGAGTCGTAACAAAGATATGCTTACCTGAATAGCTTTCATATATATCGTATGTTATGAATTCCGGATCACAAGATGATGACGATAATGAAATAAAGATGAAGAAAATAAGAACACAAGAATTTTAGAGAAGGGGAATCCACTATAATCAATAGTTTTGTGTTTACAATATCAAGATTTCATTAATCTCAATTGAAATCTAAGCTCTCAATCTCTCACTATGTTG
>CAIGRP010057664.1:0-18075 GCA_903798385.1 Fraxinus cuspidata | reverse complement strand
TTGTAGTGCAGTACTATGGACTCGTTCTTGATCTTTTACTGCTTGGTTTGACTCGAGCCAGTGAAATTGCTGGTCCACCCCAGATGCCAAACGAGTTCATTACTTATCATGATACTAGAGTAGAAACAAGACATCCAATTCGTTTATACTCCAGATACATTGACAAGGTGCATATATTATTCCGTTTTACCCATGAAGAGGCTCGGGACCTTATCCAGCGGTATCTCACTGAGCATCCAGATCCTAACAATGAAAATATGGTTGGTTATAACAACAAAAAATGCTGGCCAAGAGATGCCAGGATGAGACTTATGAAGCATGATGGTAATGCAACACCTTTCTTTATTTTATCAAATACTATTTATATATGATAATTTCTTCAGTTTGTTTTCTCGACTGGTTGTTAGTCTGATATGTAAAGGAATCTAATTGTTCTTTGTCAAATTTCTGTATTTCAGTCAATCTTGGTAGAAGTGTTTTCTGGGATATGAAGAACCGTCTTCCTAGAAGCATTACAACTCTTGAATGGGAGAACAGCTTTGTATCTGTCTACAGCAAGGACAACCCGAACTTACTTTTCAGCATGTATGTGTAACTTGTTCTTCCTCTTTGTTTCTACTTTTTACTTGATATCTTTATATGCACATACACCTCCACAGTGCACACGCATATTTAACGAGTTGGTGGCCTATATGTGTAGGTGTGGATTTGAAGTTCGTATACTGCCCAAGATTAGAATGACTCAGGAGGCTTTCAGCAATACCAGAGATGGAGTTTGGAATCTGCAGAATGAGCAGACAAAAGAACGTACAGCAGTTGCTTTCTTACGGGTAGATGATGAACATATGAAGGTGTTTGAGAATCGTGTAAGACAGATTCTCATGTCCTCAGGTTCGACTACATTCACGAAGATTGTTAACAAATGGAATACAGCACTTATAGGTAATTATCTAATTTTTTTGCCTCCTAATGCCCATATTTCATGGTGTTGGTTTGACTTCGAGCGTTCTTTTGCTGAAGTGTTTTAATTTGCTCCTGCAGGCCTCATGACATATTTCCGTGAAGCAACTGTTCATACACAAGAACTGTTGGATCTGCTGGTAAAATGTGAAAATAAAATACAGACCCGTATTAAGATTGGATTGAACTCAAAGATGCCTAGCAGGTAATTTATCTTTGTTAAATCTTCTATTCTACCTTTGTTCACAAAACATCCTGAAACTTGCTCTGCTTTCAGGTTCCCTCCTGTTATCTTTTACACCCCGAAGGAAATTGGAGGACTTGGAATGTTGTCAATGGGTCATATATTGATTCCCCAGAGTGACCTCCGGTATAGTAAACAAACAGACGTTGGCATTACTCATTTTAGGAGTGGAATGAGTCACGAAGAGGACCAGTTGATTCCAAATCTGTATCGTTACATACAGGTACCAGGATTCCATTTTATGCCTTGCATTATTTTCATATCATTGGTTTTATTTTTATTTTGCTCTTTGACTTTGTGACAGCCATGGGAGAGTGAGTTCATTGATTCACAACGGGTTTGGGCTGAATATGCATTGAAGCGACAAGAAGCCCAGGCACAAAATAGGCGTTTGACTCTGGAAGATTTGGAAGTAAGTTTCACAGCGGATCCATTTTTTCTGTTCCTCGTATCTTTTTTCAGTCCGTGGGATTCTTTTTTTCTCCCCCTTTTTCTGTTTTTATCCAATAATGAGAGTTTGCCCTGAAGTTAAATTAAGGAAAGGACTTTAGAGAGTTTGGGCATATTTTGCGGAGATCTACGGGGGCGTTCTCAACTAAGATTTTGATGGATTTTAGAAGATTATAAATCCTAATGAATTTCGTGGATTTGAATAGAATTCCACAAATTCCATTAGAATCTCATCTAATATGGTGAAATTTCAAAAGATTCAATTATGTATGTTTTTTTAAGCTTGAAATTTATCCAAATCTTTTAAAATTCCTCTATTAATGAAATTTTAATAAATACACTAGTTATTGAGGATACTTAAATTTTAAACGATTTCATTAAATTTCAATTGGGGACACCTAAATTTTAATGAATTTCATTAAAATTCATTAAAATCTCAATTGAGGATATCTTAGAAAGATTTTTAAAAACCACCATAATTTAGAAAGATTTTTAAAAACCATTCACAAGAAGGCACAGCTTAGATGCTAAATGGCAATTTTTAACTGCAAAAGATTGAGGGAGTTTTTGGCTGCAGCTCAATTTTTATTTTGCTCTCTCATGATTTTATCCTTTTTTTGTCCTCTAGAATTTCCCTTTTCCTCTTTGTTATTTATCCCATAAGCGAAGTTTACACTAATTGAGGATGGATAATGGGAAGATCGACCTAGATATCCAGAGCATGCCTTGCTTAAACCTATATAAATTCCCATTCACAGAGCAACACAATCCCAACCATTGAGGTTATATCTGGAAAATATAATAATATTAACGTTGCCTGATGATCGACCTAGATATCCAGAGCATGTCTTGCTTAAACCTAAATAAATTCCCATTCACAGAGGAACACAATCCCAAATATTGAGGTTATATCTGGAAACTATAATAATATTAACATTGCCTGGTGGTCGCAAAATTATTTCATAATCATTGCACTTTCAAGTACATATATCTCTATGTCTACTTGAAAGGATGGAGTGACAAAAAGGTACTCATATAGAGTAGTTGATCCCAATTGCAAAGAAGGCTTTGGTTCTTTTCATTATCCTTCTTTTAATTTTTTCCTGTTTCTATGGGTTGTTGGGGGTGGGGGGTTCCTTTTAATACCTTTCCACTGTTTCAGGGAGAGGGTGCTTTTGCAACTTTGGTTGGTCACTATTGTATATTCAATATTTTCTAATCAGTAGCGTCTTTTTGCCGTTACACTGTTTTAACATTCTTAACAATGTCTTACTTTGATCAAACGAAGTATGCCCATCTTACGTTTCTTTTTGATTTTCAGGATTCTTGGGATCGTGGGATACCTCGAATCAATACCTTGTTTCAGAAGGACCGCCACACACTTGCATATGACAAAGGATGGAGAGTACGAACAGATTTTAAGCAGTATCAAGTTCTGAAACAAAATCCATTCTGGTGGACACACCAGAGGCATGATGGGAAGTTATGGAACTTGAATAACTATCGAACTGATGTTATTCAAGCACTTGGGGGAGTTGAAGGAATTCTCGAGCATACACTGTTCAAAGGAACATAGTAAGTTTTGCTTGTGCTCTCTCTACTTGAATAACTTCCAATTCTTTGCCATCACTTTGTGCCAATGTAGTCGAAAATAGTTTATCTATGTATTCCTTTTTCTATTTTAAATGTAATTCCTTGCACCGCAATCATGGTCCAACATATTATATCAAGTTCCCATTATTATGGCTAACATAGATTTTATTCAGTGTTGTGAATTGCTCTTGTACTTTGGTAGAGCAAAGAACTATAGCATTTCCATTATATTGGGAACATACATTTGGGCTTCGTTTTGCTTTGCCTTTGCAGTTGGATCAGTTGTATTTCATGATGACGACATTTCTGTTTTTAAGAACTTCCACAAATTGATGAATTTGTTCTCTTGAAAAAAATGTGGGTTGTTTATGGATCTTACTTGTTTTCTTTGATGTTTCAGCTTCCCTACTTGGGAAGGTCTTTTCTGGGAAAAAGCTTCAGGTTTTGAGGAGTCTATGAAGTATAAGAAATTGACAAATGCTCAAAGATCTGGGCTCAATCAAATTCCTAATCGAAGATTTACCCTTTGGTGGTCACCAACTATAAATCGAGCAAATGTATATGTTGGTTTCCAGGTGCAGCTGGATCTGACTGGGATATTTATGCATGGAAAGATACCGACCCTAAAGATATCTCTGATTCAGATATTTCGTGCTCACTTGTGGCAGAAGATTCATGAGAGTGTGGTCATGGATCTTTGCCAGGTTTTGGATCAAGAGCTGGATGCATTGGAAATTGAAACTGTTCAGAAAGAAACAATCCATCCAAGGAAGAGTTACAAAATGAACAGCTCATGTGCTGATATTCTTCTGTTTGCTGCCCATAGATGGCCCATGTCAAAGCCCAGTCTTGTGGCCGAGTCGAAGGATGTATTTGACCAAAAGGCAAGCAATAAATACTGGGTAGATGTGCAGCTTCGCTGGGGTGATTATGACTCCCATGATATTGAGCGATACACTCGGGCAAAGTTTATGGATTACACAACAGATAACATGTCTATCTATCCATCACCAACTGGTATATTAGTGATATAGTTTGTGATATATCTAATTCTGATGCTTGTTTTATTTGTAATTAACATAGTTTGTTCTGCATGTAGGGGTGATGATTGGACTTGATCTTGCTTATAACCTGCATTCTGCATTCGGAAACTGGTTCCCTGGGTCAAAACCGCTGCTTGCCCAGGCTATGAATAAGATCATGAAGGTACTTTAATATTTTTAAAATTTTTGAGTTTAGTAATGCCATAATTAATCGTATGCAGTGTTGTGTTAAAAGAGGATCAATTAATATATCAATCTTTTGCGTGCAGTCAAATCCAGCACTATATGTTCTGAGAGAACGTATAAGGAAAGGGCTGCAGTTGTATTCTTCAGAACCTACTGAGCCTTATTTATCATCACAGAACTATGGGGAGATATTCAGCAATCAGATTATCTGGTTTGTTGATGACACTAATGTGTACCGTGTCACAATACACAAGACGTTTGAGGGAAATCTCACTACAAAACCCATTAACGGAGCCATTTTTATATTTAACCCTAGGACAGGCCAGCTTTTTCTGAAGGTTTGCATCTGTTGTCACCGCTGATAATGTATCACTTATTCAGTTTTTGAGATTTGTTCATTAATTATTTGTCTTACAGGTCATTCACACAAGTGTCTGGGCTGGGCAAAAGCGGCTCGGCCAGCTGGCGAAGTGGAAAACCGCAGAAGAAGTGGCTGCACTGGTGCGATCATTGCCCGTTGAAGAACAGCCAAAGCAAATCATAGTTACTCGTAAAGGAATGTTGGATCCCCTAGAGGTCCACTTGCTTGATTTTCCAAATATTGTGATCAAGGGAAGTGAACTACAGTTGCCTTTCCAGGCTTGCTTGAAGATTGAGAAATTTGGTGATCTGATACTGAAGGCCACAGAACCACAGATGGTCTTGTTCAATATATATGATGATTGGTTGAAGAGTATCTCGTCCTACACAGCATTCTCTAGACTTATCTTGATCTTGCGTGCTCTTCATGTGAACAATGAGAAGGCTAAGATGTTGCTGAAGCCTGACAAGACAATTGTCACTGAGCCCCATCACATCTGGCCATCTCTATCAGATGAACAGTGGATGAAGGTAGATTGTCAAACGATGTGCATGGTTGAAATAGTGTCTGTTATAGTTTCTGTTTGAAAGGAAAGAATAGTTTCTGCTGGGTTGCACATGTATTCATTTTTTAGGGGGTGTATATATATATATATATCTTGTAATTCAATTGCATTTTTTAATTGTTTCTTCTCTGTAATGTTATGCAGGTTGAGGTTGCCCTTAGAGATCTGATACTTTCTGACTATGCCAAGAAGAACAATGTCAACACATCCGCTCTGACACAGTCAGAAATTCGTGATATAATTCTTGGGGCTGAGATTACTCCGCCTTCGCAGCAGCGACAACAAATAGCCGAGATTGAGAAACAGGTATTTTTTCATCACCCCTCTAATCTGTAAGTTCTATTTTGTCTTTGTGATGCATCTTCCCTTGATTATATGGACATCTTAATATTCTATTAGGCAAAGGAGGCTAGTCAGCTTACAGCAGTCACTACAAGGACCACAAATGTGCATGGCGATGAGTTGATTGTTACTACCACAAGTCCATATGAGCAAGCAGCATATGGGTCTAAAACTGATTGGCGCGTTAGAGCAATATCTGCCACAAATCTTCATCTTCGGGTGAATCATATATATGTGACCTCAGAAGACATTAAGGTACTGTTTGTATATACCTATTGTGTGTGTGATGAATATTATTGAGGAAAGAATATATTTTAAATAGTGATATCATAAGAAATATGTGGTTAAAAAGTAAGGGAAAGTAATTGATGTGATGGAAAATATTATTTTATTGAAGAATGTATGGTTGAAAATGAGTTTTGAAAGAATGTATTTTGAAAGAATGTGTGTCAAACATGGGCCTATAGTTGGTTTGATGATTAATTATTCCTTGAATTCTTGTAATTATTATATGGGAAGTCCTACCAAAATGGTTTTGTTAAGATTTTTCTGGTCTAATTTGTGCAGGAAACAGGATATACATACATCATGCCTAAAAATATTTTGAAGAAGTTTATATGCATTGCTGATTTGCGCACTCAAATTGCCGGATACATTTATGGCATAAGCCCTCCAGACAATCCTCAAGTGAAGGAGATTCGTTGTATTGCCATGCCACCACAGTGGGGAACTCATCAACAAGTTCATCTTCCATCAGCTCTACCTGAACATGACTTTTTGAATGACTTGGAGCCTTTAGGATGGATGCATACACAGCCAAACGAACTTCCCCAGCTGTCTCCGCAGGTTTATATTTTCCCCATCTTATTCTCTCCCTTCCTGAACTTCGCCTGCAATACTTCGTTAGTGTTGTTAATTTTTGATGATATTTTCACTGAACAAACTTGTAAAAATAAAAATAAAAATGCCAAATGTAGGATCTAGCCGCTCATGCTCAGATCTTGGCAAACAACAAACAATGGGATGGAGAGAAATGTATTGTTCTGACCTGCAGTTTTACCCCGGGTTCATGCTCTTTAACTGCATATAAGCTGACCCCATCAGGATATGAATGGGGGAAAAACAACACAGATGCTGGAAGCAATCCCCATGGTTACCTGCCAACCTACTACGAGAAAGTTCAGATGCTTTTGAGTGACCGTTTCCTCGGTTTCTACATGGTAAAGTTTTGTGTTTCAACGTTATGCACGTCTCTGTTTTCTTCCTCTCAAAGTGCTGGTTTGGTTTTATCCATGACATCTGTTCTAGTGCGTCCATTTAATTACATCTAATGACTTACAGATACCTGATAATGGTCCCTGGAACTTCAATTTCATGGGAGTTAAACACACTGCCGGCATGAAGTATGGAGTGAAACTTGGGGCGCCTCGGGAATACTATCATGAAGACCATAGGCCAACACATTTCCTAGAGTTCAGCAATTTGGAGGAAGCTGAAACTGCTGAAGGGGACCGAGAAGATACCTTTACTTGAAATTTGGCGCAAGGTGTTGCCTTTCCTTAAAGCAAGTTTTCTCGTTAATGTAATATTGAGGAAGTGCTAGCACCCTTGTGATTGACCTAATTTAGGCCACTCTTCCACTGTACTCATCGATAGATCCTGTAACAATTTTTAGATGTTTTAAGGGAAAAGAAGTGTGTAATAATTTTGCAGTACTCCAACATTAAGAACTGGGAAATATATATTCTTCCATTTCAGTGTACCTCAAATGAACGAACTGAGTTTTTTCTGATATTACAAGTGTCAAGAATCAAATTAGTTTTTATTTTCTGATATTTCAAGTGGCCCCGCTCCAAGGGCCTGGTGCAAATTGTTTATAAAGAATCAGTTGTTTGTTTATACATTTTCCAAACATACTTAAAAGACAAACAGAATCGAAGGCACAAACATACTTAAAAGACATACAGAATGGAAGGCACAAACTTGTCCCTACAATGTTGAACATATATCTATCTTAAGTTCACTCGTCTTTGATCGATAAGCGTGATCATAAAGAGAGATTGATCTACTTTGCTCTATAGCTCAGGCTAAAGAACCACGAGCTCTAGCTCAACATCTGATAATTTTTTTTTAAATATATTTTTATCATTATCTTGATTTTCTGGGTAAAATTAACTGAAACTGATAATTTTTTTTTTTTGATACTGCAAAATGGAACTAAGAACCAGATTACCCTGGAGTACGAGTTATTGTCAGATTACGTCTCGTGCACGTGACAAGATGAAGAATTCATAACTCATGTTACATTTACTTATTAATTCCACACACTGACATTGTTGATGGAATTATAGATCCTTCAATGAGAATGTAGAAGAGAACCAAAAGAAATAATAAACACACCAAAAAAGTTTGAACGTGTAATCGCTATCTTCAAACTAAATTTGCTCCCTCTAAAATTAATTTTGATACTTAACCGAACCGAGTGCCAATGTGAATCTTAGAAATGGAATCATTGGTTCCATATCCAATTATAGAATAGAACCAACCGATTCCGATTCGGTCTGGTCTTGTCTAATTCGTTATATTGAAACAAATTATAAAAATAAAGTATGAAATTACTTGTCAAATTGAAAATAGACAAAAATAGAGTATGAAACCACTTGTCATTCTTGTAATCTAACAATATAAAACATCTATTAAATAAGAGAACAAACAAAAATCCACTTCAAAGTTGAAGATCACTTTTTAAAGGCGAAAAAAATCTTGATATAACAATAGTCGATTATTTAGTAATTCTTAGGGATCGTGATTCTTGATAGGTGGCTACTTCGAAAACAACGATAAGTTTGAATTCTTATGAAATATTGAACTAAAAATATATTTTCCCTATCGTGTTACATTAAAAGTATGATTTTGTAAAATAATTATAAAATTATTTAGATTTAAATTTCGATTACCCATTAAAGGAAGGAAGAAGAAGCATATGAGATGAAATTTTAACGTGAGATAATTTCGGAGTCTAGTGTTTAAAGATGTAGTATATCTTGGTTCAAGTAAAAAGAGAAATTCGAGAGAACGGAATTCACTGTTGGTTCTCTAGGTAGCATCGAGAACTGAACCAAAATTTATCGATTCTTGATGTATGCTCCTAAAATCGACCCATTTAGTAGAGTAAGCGGAGTCAAATCGACCGGTTCTATTTGATTCTGGTCCGTTTCCACCTGTTATGAGAAAAAATGTCCACTCCTAATTTTCTTAGAACTTGAAGAACACTTGAATAGTTGAATATGTGTATAGACTTTGTAAAAACTCTTTCAATATGGAATAATTTCAAGTATGGCGGTTTAATTGTGCTTAAAAGAATAAATTTTATCTTCTATTTATAGATTATACTTCATTTACTACGATAAGGCCTCAATGGCCATGAAAAGTTTTGAGTTTTTCATGAAAATGTGCCAAAAAGGACCAGAAAATTCAACCTAACAGTTTTATTTATTTAATTTTTTTTAATTAAGTGATTATCCCAATCAACTAGTATAAAACCAGGTGATCGTCCAGGCCACCCGAGATTTGGGCGATCACACTATTATGTTTTCGGCTTCTTTTTTTTTTCCCCCCTTCTCGTTTTGCTTTCGGTGTTCGTACTTGCTAGAGAAGAGTGATATGATGTGTATATTTTATTGTTATATAACCGTATATGGAAACTTTACGTATGTTACTATGTATTTTTAATTCTCACTTACAATAATTTTACAGGTTAGTTCTTGTCGATTGAATTTGTGGCAAGATAGTGATGCGGGCTGCTGGGGATGAAGGAAAAATAAATATTAAGTTTTTTGTGTCTTCAATTTATTAGTTAGTTTAATATGTTCAAAGACATGCTATTTAATTAATTAGGTGATTATATTTTTTTACGATACGATTTCCATATTTTGTTTAAATTTTATGGACAATCCAATTATATTTTTGTTAAAGAAATAATTTTTTAATCGTTTCGCATTTAACGTTAAGTGAAGTAAGTTTTTGGTAAAACTAAGGTTTATAAAATTTTAGGGTGTTACAATGAAACGCGTGTTACGATGTCCTCTCCCTTTTTTAGAGTGTATGCCATATTCTTTAAAAAATATTAACACCGTACAAATCCTAGTTCAGGTGATCCTCGATACCTAACTTGAGTTCTCTTTATGAACATTCATCTAGACAATCTCAAATCGAGAACTCAATCTGATTACTAAACATGTTTAATGGATTAACAAAATTCACTTCTGTTATTTGCTGTAATCTCATCTTAGTATCTCATTAAGACGACTGGATCGTGTACACAACATGATCACTATCTCATCTCAGCACATCCAAAATGTCTGAGGTGATTGTTCGTATGAGTGAACCAATCTCAAGCTGTTCAATATACTTTGTATATGCATGCAAATTATTATCTCGTAATCCTAATGATAGATTACACATGAACTCAAAATTATTCATATGTGGGCACACAAAACTTAACCAAGAGTTTTCTTATACACTAAGTATCATATTCTAAGCAATTCTAGAGATTTGACTTTACCAACAAGTAGAGCTTTAGACATTTTCAGAGTATGATGATTACATATCATCATTTACGTAGATATATCACAAAGGCACATACTTTGCTAATGTCTCTCACAAAAATAATATCAAATATTTGGTTCCATCTTGATACTTAGAGATAATCAACTTATGAGATACCTGCATAAATATCATGGATCTCATATTCTCAATTAGTATCATTAAATGCCCAATACATCTATACCAAACAATTTCTTCAACTGTTAAAATATATACTACAAGTTATGCTTCTTGATATTCTATAAAGTAAGAGTACACAAGTCTAATAACTATTTGTGCTCGACTAACTTTCATCTTTAGTCGATATTTGCATATCTATTTCAACAACAAGTTATTCTCTCAACAAAAAAATAGAATAATTGATAGTAGTACTCTTTAGGTATCACAATACCCTTTCTAAGGAAAATATCGCTACCTACTGACTAGATCCATGACATGACAAATGTTATGACAAACATACATCATATCATACTTTTAACTCATAACTATATTAGATATGGTTTTCTGGATATCTCTTTGTGCACTTATAGAGTTTTTGGACTTTTATGAAAACTCATATGACTACCTTATGATATAGGAGTATCAATAGAGTAGTAATTCTACAATTATAAATATTTTAGAATCTTTATAGTATACAACTCTTGCGATAGAGAAGGAAAACTAGAATAATTTTTTAAATACAAAATATATAGTTTTTCTAAATCCATGTCATTCGTCTCAAAGATTAAGGACAACAATTTCAAAATATTCTCAATACACTCCTTCTCATATTTAGACAATATAGTGTCATCGACATCAAAATTAGAATTACAACCTCTCATCAGATATTTACACAAGTATGGTGATCCTCATCAATGTGTTGAAATTTTGTATGAGATTTAAACCCTATTAAACCTTAAGTACCACTGTCAAGATGACTACAATAGGCTACACGTATAACTATAAAATTACTACAATACTACAAAAGTCTTCAACATGAAACCTATAAATCAATTCATGAAGATCTCTTCAATCAATTCTCAATGGAGAATGTAAATACAATATCTTAATCTATTTGGTATAATCTAAATTTGAACAGTATTATTTCTAGCATCATCGTATAGAAATGAATCTCATTACTAAGGAAAAAGTTTGTCTAACTTAATATCTTATATTGAGAATAACCCTTCTTTTAAAAAAATGAACTTTATTTATCATTAATTCATTAATCTTCCATTTAATTTTTAAGAACCTGAATGTTCTCAATAAATATAATGTTCAATTAGAACTTCCGTCACATCTCAACATAAGTTGGAATTCTGTACTCCATATATATACTTCTATCACTTTCCTCAGTGTTCCTTTTTGTACTCGTATAAGTAAGAAATTGAATTATTGAAAATAGATTGCTCCCATTCGAAGACGGATTACTCCCACTTGAACTAGAAGGTTAAAACAAGTCATTTGTAGTCAAACCTGATTTATCGATACATATAATATTAATTTCAATAAAAATTTTCAAGTTTTCTTCCTTACTAGGAAAAATGTTAAATATCACATCTTGTGATTTGATATCCACCCAAAATTTCACTTGTGAACAAGTGCTCTTTGGGCTGTCATGTGTATCTCATAGATATATATTTCGTTTTTAATAGACTCATGTTCTCAAACTCATTATCAATAACTTATAAGTCAATTATGAGTCTAAGACAACTCATATTTGATTATTTAAGTGTCCAAAGCTTATATATTCTGAAAGTACTAACATTTAGAATTCCGTTAAGTGACACGTTGCAGTTAACCAATACTCTTCCCAAAAGAAAATATGTAAATTGGATTGCATTATCTCAAGTCTCATTACATTTAGTAATATTCCATTCTTTCTTAATAAACCTATTATTAACGGTGATCAAGGAATTATCAATCGAATAAGAATTTCTCCTTCATTACCTATATCATTAATCTCTCGTGATAGAGATTCACACTCTCAAACAGTTCTCAAATCTTCATTTTCATAATCAAATTTTCTACTTTCTTGAAATAAAGTCCAAATCAATACAATATCTTCAACTTATGTAAATCAAAAGTAAGAGGAAGTGCGTTGATCCATCTGTAAATAATGAAAATATAAAATTCTATCTCTATCTTGTAAAGAAATTCAAATAGGCTTATTCTATGGAAGTTTAGGTCTTATAGCATTGAATGGTTTTCTCAACTCAAAACCTCAAAACATGCACAAATATCCATGACCATAATTAAACATCATCACTATGAGTACGATCAAAACTACCACGTATAAGTTCAAGTAAGAAATAACTCTTAGAACAACAACAACTGAGATCAAGTTTAGTGGAGTCTTTAATACTATCTTAATATCATATAGGAAGTCACTTTCTCCACTTTGCAATAGTAAGTTTCATGTACCAGTCATATAAACCTCTACTCCATGTTCATTATATGTATATATCTATTTTGTATTATATTTTCTCTCATTTTACAATTAATATATATTTTTAAAATATCAATTTTAATAATATTTAGTAAAATATTAATAATTGAAGTAACAGAACTTTGAAATTTGCAATTTAATAATATTCAATCATGATATATGAATAGAGAGCGAGTTTGAGTATTCAAATTTAGAGAACCAAATTAAATAAATCTCTCTAAGTGTATATTCCAAGTAGACTCTTTAAAATAATTGACGTCTTGTAGTAGATCTTAAATGTCACCTAATCATATTCGCAAGATAAAATAATTAACAGAATATTGGATTTTTCAACCCCGCCCGCAATTTACTAAAAGTGGAGTATAAATTTACCAAGGCTATGTTTGAGCCCTTTTTTTTTTTAGAAAATAGTTCTTTTCATAGTAATTTTTTGGAGAATGTTTTGTTAAAATGTAGGAAAAATTTTGGTTTACATTTAAAATTATTCTATTGAGAGAATGTGTGGTTGAAAATGAATTTGAGAAAAAAAAATGATTTTTTAGATAATGATGCTCAAACAAGGACTAAAAGTGATCTTCCATATATTCGCTTAGTTTGTAAATTTATTGTGTTAACATAAAAAAAAACACATATTTTAACTTTTTAATTTAGAGACATCGTCATGATCCTCGTACTATTTTTGTTTCTAAAGTGTCATGTAGAGATTATGAAAAAGATCATTTATTGTATAAATTACAAGCAATTCTATCAATTTATTGGACGATAGATCATAGATTATGACACAGAGGTGAAATTTGAAACTTGACTTCGAACAAATTAAAGTTCAATAACCCAATTGATATTTCTCCAAAAGTTCAATGATCACAAATGAAAATTTACCCTCTAAAAGAGGTTCAATCCAAACTGTCAATATTTTGGGTTAAAACTTAAAGCCATAATTTATTACCTTAATCCTAGTTTCATATTTTAAAATTTATTTCAATTGGGTCATTATTCTTCAATTTAGTTTCAATAGGGTAACTAACTAAACTTCAATTTAATTTCAAATTTCACTATTTCATCACTTGCAATCTCCAAATTAATGAAATTTGCTTAATTGGAAGCCATATTGCAATGACCATTGGCATGTCAATTAACTATTACTTCATATTATAAACGTGTTAAAAAAAAATAGAATTTTAATCTAACGATATCGTAATACCTCATTATATATATATATTTATGAACTACCACATAACAATTACATAGGGTCATTGATTATATGGCTTTCAACTAAGTAATTTTTATTAGATTGGGAACGATTGATGATAGAGTGGTAAAATTTGAAACTCCCTGAATTTCAATGAGCCCCTGTATG
Source organism: Fraxinus cuspidata (assembly GCA_903798385.1). Lineage (NCBI taxonomy): Eukaryota > Viridiplantae > Streptophyta > Magnoliopsida > Lamiales > Oleaceae > Fraxinus > Fraxinus cuspidata. The sequence continues at coordinate 3,941 of CAIGRP010057664.1, read as the reverse complement.
GGCTTTATTCTTACAAAAATATATATTTTTTTAATTTCCATTTTCAATCACATTTTTTTCATAAAATGTCGCACGTAAACTAAAAATTTTCTTTTATTTTAATAACACATTTGATGCGTACAAACATTGATTTAGCCCGAGCTCGACCTTCCTCGCCCGAACTCAACCAGTCTCAGTTATGCAAATGCCAAGCTCGGGCTACATGGCGAGGTTGAGCTACTCATCGAGGTTGACCTACATATCAAGATCGGCTTCAAGAACAAAGGAACGATCTCCTTCTCATTATCTCACACCATCTAGGGATGATTATGACTCTCTATGACTTTTACCCTTATCCAAACTTCTTACCAATCACAGTTTGGTTTAAACACTAACACGATATTTTGAGTATAATACAAACACCTTACATGATAAGGATAAGGACTACATGTGGTTGAATCCTTTTAGGACTCCATCATCAACATCTATAAATGCAGGACCAAGGTTCATTATTCAGGTACGCTACTTTACACAATTTCTAGCATACGTCTTTTGCATACATTCTCTCTCTGACTTAAGCATCGAAGGGGGCGACGATGACATACCTCGACGCTTTTGTTTTAGGTATTGAAGATCAGTTCGTATGAGATTCCAGTATTAAGTTCGAGATCAAGCAGGTGTAGGTTTTTGGTAGCATTATTGGTGCCGTCTGTGGGAAGCGCTACCAGAAGTCATGGTTAATACACGTTCAGGTCTTCCACCAGCAAGCTCATCCGCTCCACATCCCACCCCCGCTGAAGAACCTCCAGCCCCCAAGAAGAATCATCCGAAATACCAATAACTCAACCAACAATTGTTACTACCGGAGCTTTCGAGGAGCATTGCCAGCAAGTTTCTGTGTTAACTCAGTTGTTGAGTCAAAGAAATCCAAATCCAGTACCAGCATCGGATGATGGTTTAATAGCAGACACTAAAACTCGAGCACCTCCTCATGTTCTGGGCACCAGTAATGTCAAAACCTCAGGTGTACCTCACACGACCTCGGGCTCGAGATCAGTCACTATGGTTTCCAATAAAAGGCCACATGAGTTTAACATACGTTAGATCCTTTTCGATCTAAGCCAAGGCAAGACCCTCCTCCGACACCTTTTACCCGATTGAACACTACGAAGTCCAACATTTGATGGAAATTAAAGATCTTAAAGAGCTGAAATGGCCTCCAAGGCTGCGAGCTCCACCGGATGCCCGTGATAGAAGCAATTACTATGACATTCATCGAGATCATGGGCACACGACCGAGGATTGCTTCGGCCTGAAGCGAGAAATTGAAGCTCTCATCAAGATGGGATTTCTGGGTGCTTATGTCTGCCATGATAAGTGTCAGAAGAACAACTAGATCAAGGAAAAGGCTCCAAAAAATTGGGAAAATATACAACCAATAGCGTGTACCATTAATATCATCATCGGAGGGACGACCTCAGGATGGGACTCCAGTAGCGGCGTAAGCGACAGTATTCCTCGATCTCAATCATGGATCTTGGTAATGTAGAAGATATCGCTTTCAGATCAAGTGACTTGAAGGAGTGTCATTTCCTCATGATGATGCCTTAGTTATATCGGCGATCATTGCTAATTTTGAAGTTAGGGGAATTCTGGTGGATGATGGAAGTGCTGCTAATGTGCTATCATATGAGGCTTTCGTTCAGATGGGTATTCAGCCGAGCAGCTCAAGCCGGTCAAAACCCCTCTTCAGGTGTTCGGAGGTGGTGTCATCGTTCCAGAAGGCATTGTCGGATTACCTTTCACCTTGGGATCAGAAGGGAAATAGATAACACAAATCACAACATTTAAGGTAGTTTGTGCTCCCATGACCTACAACTCTATACTTGGAAGGCCCTTGCTTAATAGAATTGAGGTGATTGTCTTAACTTTTCATATGACAATGAAATTTCCTACAAGTAATGGGGTCGGGGTAGTTCAAGGAAGTCAAGCAGTAGCCAGACAATGCTATGTTACCGGTGTTCGAGAGATCAAGACTGACATCATGTAACCTTTGGAGCTCGAGCTTGACCTTGAGCATCGCGAGAGACATGCACCAGTGGAGGAGATGGGGGAGGTCAAGCTCGAGCTTAGTAGAAAATTTACCATTTGAGATCTTGATGCTATAACCACGGTCAAACTTATCAGTAGTCTATCCCGTAACATCGACGTATTCGCTTGGAATGTTGAAGATATGTATGGAATTGACCCGAAAGATGAGTACATAGACTCAACATAAATCCAGATGCAAAACCAGTGAAGCAAAGGAGGAGACCGTTTGTGCCAGAATAAATGGAGGTCATGAGAAGAAATTCCTAAGCTCATTAATTCAAAATTCATTCGGGAAGTCCAATATCCCGATTGGCTTACCAATGTTGTTCTCGTAAAAAAAGCCAATGGGAAGTGGCAAGTTTGCATTGAATTTACATATCTGAACAAAATCATGCCCTAAGGACAGTTACCATTTACCTCGAATTGATAATCTTGTTGATATCACGTCGGGTCATAAACTATACAGCTTTCTGGATGCCTTCCTTGGATATCACCAGATCTTCATGGAAGAAGATGATCAAGAAAATACCTCATTCATGACATATTCTGCCATATACTGATACAAGGTCATGCCTTTCGGATTGAACAATGCAATAGCAACATATCAAAGACTTGTCAACAAGGTCTTTGCTGATATGATAGGGAAAAACATCAAAGCATATGTAGATGACATGGTGGTTAAGAGCAAGCAAGTAAATGGTCATATCACTGACCTTGAGGAGGTCTTCACTACACTAAGAAAATACAAGATGAAACTCAATCTAGCAAAATGTGCTTTCAGAGTGGCCTCAGGAAATTTTCTAGGTTTTATGATCACACACAGAGGGATAAAGGCCAACCTCGACAAGATCCATGCCTTGGTGTCTATGGAATTCCCAAAGAACAAGAGGGACATTTAGAACTTGACAGGTCGGGTGGTGGCTTTAAACAGATTCGTGCTGCGAGCAGTAGAAATGTGTTTCTCTTCTTCAAAGCTCTAAGGGGCAATCGAAGCTTTGACGGAAATGAAGAATGTGAATTAGCTTATGAAAAGTTCAAATGAACATTGGTAACTCCTCCAGCTCTTACCAAACCGGAGCCTGGTGATACCTTGTTATTGTACCCTACCGTCTTTCAAAATGCAATAAGTAGGGTACTAACAAAGGAGAGTGGAAAGGTCCAGTGACCTATCTATTATGTTAGTAAAGTGATTTTTAATACTAAAACTCGATATACATAGGCCGAACTGTTTTCTCTTGCCTTGGTTGTAGAGTCAGAAAGTTGCATCAACACTTTCAATCTCGTCCAATTGTTGTACTCACAGATCAATCCATCAGGCATATACTTCAGAAACTAGATGTTTTGGGAAGATTGTTGAAATGCGCAATTAAGCTTATAGAATTCGATATTGAGTTCAAGCCCTGGCCTATAATTAAGGCGCATGCCCTAGCTAACTTTCTACTAGAACTTACCACAAAGTCTCGGGGGCAAGATGATAAAGACCCGAACAAGACCTTGGAAATTTGGGAAATCCTCGTAGATGGAGCATCAAACAGTTTGGGCCCGAGAGCTGGGGTCATCATTGTTGACCTATGATTTAATATAGCTCCATTTATTTTGATTATAATAAACAAGATACTTATGCTTCTAACAATCTTTACTTTTTGAGTTTTTTATGTATAAATCTTCTTAAGTATTCAAAAGCTCAAATCGTCATTCATTGAAGAACAAGCATTCAAAAGAAACTCGAAAAGTACAAGGACTTTAAAAATTAGAGGTTAGAAGTTGTTTATCGAAACTTCAATTTCTATGTATATGTATTAACTCATCGATTTTTTTAGCAAATGCATAAAGCTCAAACTATTTCTCATAATTCATCACTTGCATAAAAA
>CAIGRP010057663.1:0-10081 GCA_903798385.1 Fraxinus cuspidata | reverse complement strand
AGAAATAAATTATATATATATATATATTTGTCATAAATTTCACTATCTTTTCTTCTATAGCTTGAGGGGATAGACTGAAAATAAGATTTGTACCGATCTGAAGCATGCAAGCAAAGAAAAGTGACACGGAAGACAACCTCTATGTGGTTATAGCCCCACCTACACCATGGTGTCCTGATTTTTCCCCTATTTATAGGAAGGAACTCTCATTTTTTGAGAGGAGGAGAGAAACAAAGAGAGAAAACAGTATTTTGCAAGTGAGCTCGGCTCACAGTTTTATTCCAAATTCACGTAAATATAAATATAAACTTTTACATCTCAATCATTTTCCAAATTTGATGACTATTTCGTTAAAAATTTTGTTTGACAACAAATCAGTGGGACTAAAATATCAAACCAAGGGGAAAAGGGTACAATTAATTGTTAAAGTTTCGAAGTATATAACTCATTAACATCTTGCTAGAAAATTCAATGGAACAAAATCTGGATGAAGGAAATAGAATACAACTATTTTACATGATATTGATCACTAAAGAGCATTTCTACCTCATTTACCATTTCTTGAATGTAGATGTCGAGATGCATTTGTGAATAAGTTAGCGACATTATCACTTGAGTGAATTTGTGGAGGCTCGGTGTCATAATTCTTTTGAAGCTCATGTGTATAGAAGAATTTTTGAGAAATATGTTGTCATATCCCATTTGATATAACATCATTTGAGTTGTATAATACAAGTTGTCTTGTCTTCATGTAATCTATCTTTCATTGAAAGTACTTCACACAATGCTAGTTGACGTGCTTTATCCATATTAAAATATTTTAATACTTTTTTAGTATATGAAGATTGACGGAAAAATAATCCTTCTTAGAAATGTTCAATATAAAACCCAAGATGGAATTTATTTTTTATAAATCCTTGATCTGAAATTTATTTTTCAATTAATATGTAGTTGTCTTGAGCTCTTAAAGAATACCTATTAGGTTGAATCCATTAACATAAACTGTCACAACTCAATATTTGTTTTCTTTTGAAAACTCGTGACAAATATCAACAGTATTAATCTATGTAATGATTTTTTTTTTTACAATTTGATTGAGAACATAATTTTTAAGAAATAATTGTTTGCTTCTTGTACTTTAAATCCTTTAGAGGTTTAAATTTTTACGTCACTATCAAGTGAACCATACAAATAGTAAGTTACTATATTCAAAAGGCAATTTTCGAGCCTTTGTGAACTAGTCAAATTAGTAAAAATCCTAGATAAAATGGTGTCCATTAGGGGAGAATATGTTTCCCCACAAATGATTTCAAGTCTTTTTTTAAGAAACGTTGAACTACGAGTTGGAGTTTTGATTACATTATCAGTTATTAGAACTATAGGTCCAGACACTTTGCGTTTATATAAAAAATTCAACTCTTCTTATATGGCGTCTTTCCATTTTGGTAAATCTTTTCTATGTTGACAATCTTTACTAGACTGTAGTTTATAATCATCATTATTTTATATAATATAAAGATCCACATTAAAAACAAAGATATTGTCTATAATCATATTGTTTTGTTTCCAAATTTTAAGAGAAAAAAATTTATTAAAATTATTGCGGAAATTTACAGTTTTGCAGGAATCACATAATTTGTATTTGATTGATCAATCTCTTCTATTAGTGCTTCTTCTAAATTTTTAGTTGATTTTTATCTTGTATTTCTCTCTTTCAAGGTATAGAATATTTGATACCAACTGACCAACCATACTTGACATATTTTAGATACAATGATTGCAATGAATTGTCCTACAAGGGACATCAAAATTTTGTTAAGAGTATTTCTACTGCTGCATATGACCTTGTCACCATTCTCATATAACCAAATACATCAAGTAATTGATTTTCAACTCTTCGCGAGGAAATACTTTTTTTTTTTACTTTTTGTTCACATTAATTGGTACAAGGAACAAAGTTAGATAGAGTTATTTCATTACAAACAAATTTCATTTTTCTTCACGACGTAGTTTTGTCATTTTCAAAGTTGGGAAAGTCATTTCATCAAAATAAAAATCTTTAAAATCTATTGTAAATAAGTCACTTCTTAAAGGTTCAAAATTCTCCTACACACATCTCATTTGCCTTCAAGTGATGTGGCATTATTTGGACAAATTATAGGAGACTTTTCCAGTGACGTAGCGATTTTTTCCTCCATCTTTAGAATTTCTAGCAACAAGTATTCCTTGTCGCAAAAAGTAGACCTTATTACATCACAAACACTTTGTTGCAAAAAATAAAAGTTTGTCGCCATAAGTTTCCCACCAAAAGTATTTTGGCGCCTTGTTTCTCTATTGTTTTTTGCGATAATCTTTATTTTCTGTTGTGCCTTCCATATTTTGCAACAACTTTTAATGTTGCCTTATATTTTTTTGATACTTATTTTACTCATATCAATAGTTGCGACAAACCTTAAAAAGGTGTCGCATTAAATCACTTATTGCGACAACTTTTTGTATACTGCAAAATATCTTGTAGCAAAATAAGATTTTTGTCGTAGTGGAAGTTTTCAAGTAAATATCTTGAAAGGTGAGATATGACATATCTAAAAATCAAGTAAGTTCATTTTCATTTCATATATAGCACATTTTGTTAGTATACACTATTTTGTGATTCATGATAATATTTAGCAATATCATTGCTCTCGAAAAAGTACAACTTTGTATATTATATCATTATTTTTAAGAATGGTGTGTAATTGTTTTTGAAGAGCGAAACTTCATGAGATATGCATGTAATTGTGTTTTTCAGAAGTAACACAATTTTATAATTCTATTAATATTTTAGAAGAAAATTATGTTGTAGTTTTTGAAAGAAAAAAGTTATTCAACCTAACCATATATCCTAGCAGAATATTATTTGCTTATGAAATACCTGATTTTATAAGAATTAATATTTTATAAAAGTATTTGTTACTGTTCCTATGAGATAATCTTTATAAATTTCAATAGTTTAAATTATAATTTGTTTGTATATGAAGAAGCACAATATTGTTTTAATATCTGAAAGAATATTACTTATTCCCGAAAAGAGTGATATTAGGAATTTCAATATTTTAAAAGAATATCAAGTTATTGTTTTTGAAGAAGCCCTAGTCTAAATGTACCAATATTTTCAAAGAATCCTTCATTGTGCTTATGAAGTAGAATAAGCTTCAAAAAATATAATAGGTTTTAATCTCTTGAAAAAAATTATAATTTATATGCGTAATCTATGAACAAATATTTTAATTGTATTCTCAACATTCTTGAACGTCATTTCAGGGCATTGTGGTGGAGCGTTTGTAGATATACGACACTATAAAAAATCATTACACGAGAATTATAAGGTTCCTAACCATGTCAACTATAACAAAGGGAACTTTGAAGTTGGTATAATATGTACCAATATAGTTGCATGTAAAACAACGCTACCTAAGCATAAATTAAGCACTTTAATAATAATTTATTAATTAGATGAAGGCATTTAATAAATATTGTACTAAATCATGGACAATAAGATGTTTCACCATTATCCCAACTAATAAACATCTAAAGTTCTGGGATTTTAACTCACTAGCATTACTAAGATAAATTGTCTTAATTGCGTAATCTCGAAATTATGCCCGTATTCTATTAATTGAATTAATGATCTCGCAAATGTCTTGTTACGAGTGTACAATAATACACATGTCATGGGGGATTAAATGTCTTACTCAATTCAAATTTCCAGATCAAACATTCCAAAATCCATTAACTTCAATCTTTAATATAAACTGATTTTTCAAAGCCCAAACATCAAAATAAATTTTCAAGCCTGAATTATCAAAAATGGGTGGCAGATGGTGATTTGGGCAAAAACACGAAACATCAAAACCATTTTTTTACTGGGAAAAATTGACAACTCAAGTATTAACTATGACAAATTCAAATTTCAGGTTTAAAGTTTCAAAATTCAAAACTCGGGTAAGAAATAAATAATCAAAAATATTTTATTAATTAAATATGTTAAGATCACAATTATACAATTAATAGTCACATTTACGTACTTATGAGTCACATATTATCAAAACAATTGTTCACAAATTATCGAATTAGTTTGTCACAAGTTATTTTTCAATCACAAATCATCGAATTATTTGGTTACAACTCATCAAATTCTTGTCACGATTCCAAATTTAATCACAATCATACATTCTTTTAGGTTACAAATTCACCAATGGTCACAACACCTGAATAATGATTATACTCTTCCTCCCCACTCCACCGCCGTTGCCATCACCACCGCCACCCCCGCCAGCACACCAACTCACCATCAGTGTCAGTAGCACCACCACCACACACTTCGCCTCTGCCACCCCCACCATCAAAACTTTTAAATCTGATTTTTGAAATAATAACTAAAAAATCAGGTTTTATGTAATTTTCACTTTTTTACTTTCTTCAAACAATCAAATCAAGCTCGTCTGCCACAAGAAGAAACATGAAATTGGAAAAAAAAAATCTCAATTCCTATTAACCCTATATCTCATTCCAAATCCCAGCAGTTGCTGACTAATGCAAAATTGAATTGAAAGGCTGAAAACATAGTAGGGCTGAGATTAATTACAGTCAAAGATTTGAGGCCTTTGGTATTCTGGATTGCCTTTGGAATATGTAGTGAGATGTGATTTTTTAATATTTGTTTTTTTTTTTTTGGCCAGTGTTATTTTTTTCTTGTATAAATGGATTATGTATTATTTTTTAGTTTCCCATTAGTCAGTGGACCCACCTTTTAATTTTCCTTAGTTATGTAAAAGTTTACATTTATCGTTTATGCTTAAATCCATTATCCATGTTTATTTTATTTATTTATTTATTTTTACAGTTTTTAGGCAGTAGCTTTAGTACTTTATTCATGGTTTATATTTATACATTCTTCATCAAACAATTTTCAAATTTTGGGTTGCTTTTGAAAGATATGCAAAAAGCTTCAATTTATTGTTGCTCCAATTTCACACTAAATCACTTCGACACCGCAACAAACTGTGCGCGCAGCTACTTCACTTAATTTTTAACACATTGAATTGCATTTCATGTTGGAGTATGAGTTAATTTAGGATCCATTAGATTTGTTGTCTGGTTATTGAGTAGTTATAACATTAGATTTGGTATTGACTTATATGATTGCATTGTAGTATTGCACCCTTATCGGGTTATATTGGCTTTCGTTAGCATTTAATTGTAGGATCAATTGTGAGATGGTTGAGATGTTTTATTATTATCACTTTTAAGTTAATAATGACTTTTCACCAATCAACTATGTCATAAGAAAAATTGAATGAATTTTCTATGTTATCAATTGAAAAAGAAATGGTTGAACATTAGATTGTACAAATTTAATTAATATTTTTACCTCTAAAACTGTAAGGCGAATATTATTTAACTGATGCTTTAGAACATTGTTAGTTTTGTTATTTTACTATAATATAAATATTTTGTATAATATACATTTTTTTATTGTTTTACTGTTAAGTTTTAAGTTATCAATTGATTCCATAATATACTTACAGATTTTGCATGCATAGTACAATTTTTATAGGGACAAGGGGGACAGGGGTCTAATTTATGAAGTTGTTCTCCTGCCCCAAAAAGTATAGGACCAATACTGAGTCGAGTACATGTTAAGGCTAATTTAGCTAATTAAATAGGTAGCCCACGTGAATCACTATAGTTTCTATCAGCTATCGCGGTTGAGTTTTGTGTTTATATGGTATAGTTTTGATGATGTAAAACAATATTTATGTTGTTGTATTATTTAATATCGAGTATGTGAATTAACATGGCTAATATCGAGTATGTGAATCAAAGTGGTTATTATCACTTGTGATAGTATAAGTTGTTTGTATGGAGAAGTACAATGTGATACAACTTATATTTGATTATAAATTATATAACCAATATATAAAAGTTGGCACATCGTACTTAAAAGTTGTAGTGTGACTGATTCACAATTTGAGTTTGCGATGTCCTTATCGTAGAAATAATTTACAGTTAACACTAGTACACTTGAATTGAAATGAATGGACCATGTGCAGAGTTTAACTATGTAGCATGACCGTGCAAAGAATTAAATTCAACTTGATTGTCGGATATTTCATCTAAATCCATAGATGAAGTTGTTATGAATATTTTCATGAGTTAATGGTTCTTTGATTCGTCAACGGGTTAGATCAATTTAATTGGTCAAATATTTGGAGAGAAGAGAGCTTGAGAATGAATGGAGTAGAGAACACGAATATATGCCGGGAATCATTGTCCTAAAAAATGGATAGAGTAATTACTTAAGTGTTTTTAGTTGAACGTGTATAAATTTGAGCTCAGTGTTTAGCAAATATTAAACTTCAAAATATATGATTAGTTTACATGCCTATTGAAGAAAATTGTACTTGATGAGAAAAATTAAAGGGGCAAAACAATTATTTATGCCCATATCGAATTATCGGATCTCGAATGAAAATAAAATACCTGCACGATTGATCAAAGGAAAGTATATTATAGATATATACTAGTTTCTATGATTTTATATATTCCAAGATTTGTGTGACTTGCCTTCGATGAATAAATAAAGAATTAGATTGTCTGGACTATGATCGACTAGACATGAGATAGTTATTAGATCTTGAATAATATATGTCGAAACAAGTCCCTATAATAGCTTTAAAAAGCTTTGAACTCAATTACAATTTTTTGAAAGTTTGAACTTTATTGTAATTATAACTAAAGTCTAGGGACTATATGTGTAAATAAATTAATTGAGTCCTAGGCCCTGTTTGAGCCCATTATTTTTTTATTCTCATTACTCTACTCATTTTCAACCACACATTCTTCAATAAAATAATATTTTACATCACATCAATAATTTTTCTTCTTTTTCAACCACATTCCCCATCACATCACTTTAAAAAAATGCATTCTCTCATTTTAATGTGTACAAAACTGGCTTTTGACTTCGACTTAGAGAATAACTATAAATATCAACCAATAGGGGCCGAAATCTCACACACAAAAATTGAGACACTTTTTCCTAGAGAAAAATATAAATTTGTTTCCTTGATTTTTTATTGGTAGTCCAGTCTGAAAAGTAGTTTTCTCATTTAATTAAAAGAAGATGCATACATGTCAAATGTAGTCTTGAGCTCTTGTTTTGAGTCTCATTTGATAAAAAAAAATCATTCTTTTCAAAATTCATTTTTAACTACATTCTTTAATAAAATAACTTTACACGTAAATAAAAAAAAAATTTCCTCATTTTTTGATTACAAATTATTCAAAAAACACTACTCCAAAATACATTTTCCTCCACAATGGGGCTCAAACAAGGGGATTTTGGAAAACACCATAAAATGTTTGTACATTTTAAATATCAAGTTTTTGAAATCCAAAATGTTGGAAGTTCGTGATCTAGATTCAGATCAAGTTTTGATTATCGAATTTGAGTAATTTTTTAATCTAAGATTCTTGACTATACTATGCATGTTAACATCTATTAGGATCTTAAATTCTTGAATGAAATAAAATTTTGATTTTTCTTATAATTTTTGTTCTGTATTCCAATAATTGTTACGGATTATCTTCTTGATTGCAAGGCAAAACAAAAGTAATTTAATTGTTGGAATTGGATTGTGACCCGAATTCTTGTTGAGTATTTGATTGGAAATACTGTTAGATGAGTATTTGGAGATGGCTGTTGACAAGAAGATATCTTGAGGAGTCCGTGTGAATTTGATTCAAATTTCATCCCAAATTCTCTATTATTGGTTTTACTCATTGTATTGAGATTTTACCTTACATTATATTCTTTATATATTAATTCTCCTATTGTGTTATGGATTTTCTGATTATAAATATGTGGTGTACAACACATATTGGAATTAACCAATTGTCCAACTTGTTATTTTGGTCCAGGGAGATCTTTTATACTCTTTTGCTATTTGATTATAATGAATTCTCCGCCTCTACTCGTGATTTTCCCAGATTTGGGTTTCCACCTAGATCTTGTTTTATTTTTGAACAATTATTTTCACATTACTCATATTATTCCGTTCTTAATTATTAGACCGATTCTTAACAGGTGGTATCAAAGCCTAGGGTTCCGGCAGTTTTTGGGAGAGCCAATTTGGTCTTGTATTAAAGCAAGGCTTCATCAACAAGGTTTGATTGTTTCGAGATGACAAGTATGAAATTTGAAATTCCGCTTTTGAATTGTAACAATTTTTTTTGTTATGGCAATTTTTTTGTTTGAATGCTGAAAGAGAAGCAATGTAAGGATCAGTTATATATCTTGGAAAGTTCGACGATCATTTTGGATACAGCTGCAACTTATGGTTCTATAAGCGAAAACTCGTGTAGAGTTGGTTGTGATCGAGTTGCTCGAGTTGATTCGAGCAATGATTTTGGAAAACTTCCCAGTATCTTATGTAGAGTTAGTTGTGATCTTGTTGATCATGTTACTCGTGGTGATTCGAGCAGGTTCGGTGAAGTTGGAAATACTCGTGGTAATTCGAGCAAGCTTGGTGACTCAACTGGAGCGGGAAGTGAACATAATGATTCAAGCAAGTTTGGTATGCTGGTAAACAGAGCTTAGATTTTGTCCACACTTGCTGAGTATGCTCGGAGAGGAATGGTGGAAGAGGTGGAGTAATTTGGGGAAGTGTTTTATTTGGAGAATTTTATTGGAGTTTAAGAGTTAAGTTTTATTCCTTGCAATGTAATTTGTATCAATGTGGAATTTGTTAGAATTGGGTTGTGACCCGAATTCATGTTAATTATTTGATTGAAAATATTTTTAGGGGAGTATTGAGAGGTAGTAGTAGACTTAAAGATGTTTTGATGGAGTTCAGGTGAATTTGACTCATATTTCATCACAAAATCTCAATTTTTAGTTTTACTCATTGTTATGGGACTTCACCTTATATTAAACTCTTCATTTATTAATTTTTCTAATATGTTAGAAATTCTTTAATTATAAACATTGTGGTGTACAACACATATTTAAATTGACTAATTATCCAACTTGTTAGTTTGGTCCAGGGAGATCCCTTGTATTCCTTGGCCATTGATTATAGTGAATTCTCCGTCTCCACCCGTAATTTTTTTGGATTTATTCTTGTCTTTATTATTTGGCCCGATTTTAAACAGTAATGATTTTCATGATCAAATAATTTTTTTGCTAGAGTATTAATATGACGTTATGTTTTTTTTAATTATTATTATTAGTAATAACAAATTATTATTCCCAAAAGTTGATCTGTATAAAGATTTTCTCTTTAGGAGCAATATTATAATATTTTTATAAGCATTAAATTTATAAAATCGCATCGAAGATTTAACTTGAATATTTACCTAATATAAAGTTGTTCTTAAGGGGGCAACAATAAATTATTCTTCTAATATTTTTATACCTATACGACATTTTTATAATAGAATTGTAAAATTGTGTTTATTCAGAAAATTACAAGTAAAAATAAATGTTTCTTAAAATTGATAATCAGTTACTAAATATTAAAATAAAGTAGATGTTGTAAAATTATACTATTATTATTGAGAATTGTTTAGCCTATCAAGATGCTTAGATAAGTCTCACTCTAGCAAAATGTATTATATTCGAATTCTATCTCTTATTGAAATTTTATCCATAGAGGTTGTTATTATAAGAAAATGCACATAAAGAGAATTGGCTCTTCCTATTTTTTTTTTTTTTATCTCTTTTTTCTCTTCTTATTCTTGTTTTTCTCTATGGTTTTATAAAATGTTATTTGAAGTTCACCTAAAATAGTGAGAAAATTCGAGATCAATGGTGCAAAAAATCGTAGAATCTGGATAGTTTGTGCAACTGTGATCAAAGATTGATATCTCAATGTTCATGGATCCATTGTCCTAATATTTGAACAAGTTCATAACTCATTGCTCTTCAAGTCTAAAAATCAAGATCTAATGTTTATTTGTGAAAAACGTCTATGTGAATAATAGCAAATTTTGACTAGGTTACTAAGATCAATAGATTATTTGAAGATTTCTACAT
>CAIGRP010057649.1:0-15238 GCA_903798385.1 Fraxinus cuspidata | reverse complement strand
CGATATATGAATTATTTGTGCAAAATTTTTGACAGAATTTCGACTTACCTCGATGTAATAGTAGAAGAATAAGAAATGCAATAAATAAATAAATAAAAATTTGATCGAGATAAGAGTTCTATTTTTTCTCTTGAAGACGATAATGTTTCGCACTTGTGCTAATCGTTTTCCAAAACATCTCCCATAATGCAAAATATTGAAACTATAAATTTACTTTTACTTTTCTAATACATTCCTACATTAAATAATGATAATTCATATTTGTTGATAAAAGACACATTAAATAGAATTATATTAGAAAATAAAAAAAATTAACACTCAATAAGGAAAATGAACTATAATTTATTAATTTGAAATAAACAAAAATAGAAAGTAAACCTACCGTTTGTGGGACAAATGGAGAATAATATAAAAATGTGGGTGTGGTGTGGATGAGATACCGTAAATATACTTGATTTTTGATAAATAATTATTAATACTTTATTTTTTAAATTAAGAGGCAAGGTTTGAAGTAATTTTTCATATTGAAATTGAGCATTTCTAAACCATTTTCTATAATGATATATGGAAGGAACTGTGTTATACCATCAATAAATCCATAATTCCATATCCTATGAGTAAAGAATTGCAATTTCTAGTGTAATCTGTGAATAATTTTGACTCATTAATATATGAATAATAATATCTAGTACCATCAATTTAGATGGCTACATTTAATAAGTTGTAAATCACATTTGAATAAACCTATCATTTGGCCCTTGTTTGGCATCATTTGTTTTAACACTTTTTTTTTTCTACATACTCATTTTCAATTACACATTCACACAATAAAGTATTTTATACTTAAACCTAAAACATTTTCCTTCTACTTTTTAATTACACATTTTCCAACATTTCATTGTTCAAAACATTGAAAATATCAAATAATGACCATCAAATAGGAATTTAATATCATGTAATTGTCACATGAATTGATATTTAAAGCAAATGATGATGAATAGCATTACTAGAAGAAAACTATTATAGTTGGATTTATTTGTTCAATCTGTTACATGTAATGATAGCAAAAAAAATCGCAGGCTCGGGCTTTGCTCGGAAAAAGCTCGAGTCGAGCCCGAGCTTCAGGTTCCTGCTCGTGGCTCGGCTCGACTTGTTAACATAGCTAGTTACATGTACACCTTTCTTTATACTCAGTTTTATCGAATTTACATTTGACGCAATCTCACACCGCTTTTTACATTTCCTATTCGTTGGAGCAAGGTCAACAGCAGCATGGGCACAAGTACACAGGGATGGCAACTGACACCAAAAATTTTGAAATCTATTAAAAACTATATTAAAAAATTTAAGATTATTATTTTTTTCAATTTACTCGTTATTTAAAAAATGAAATAAATTGAGATAAAAATTAAGAACGTGTCGAACAGCAAAAATCTCTAGGAAGGCAAAATATAGTTCGAATTTGCGAAATTAAGGATCCAGGCGGATTTGAACCACCATCCTCTCAAAAGCCCCGAGGCCAATGAGCGCTCTTCCATTTAGAGCTTATGGATCCATCATCAGAATACGCCCACCAATAATGCATTATTTACATTTAACAATTCTTCATAATCCAAAAAGTAAGAAACAAATTATTGCAATATTTCGACTCATTTGATGACAATCCAAATATCAGGCAAGGAATAGGGAACTAAACACATTCCAATTACCAGTGAGCCAACAAATGCTAATTGCCTGGACATGCAACCTACTTGGACCCCATTTGACTGCCACTCGGGATGTAGATAGGTCAGTCTTAGCGGGTCGTTGGCTCCTCCTGTTATCTTGTCCTAAAACTAATAATCTTTTAAAAACACCATTGACATATTATTTACAAACAACTTTATTTATAAATAAAAAAAAATTCAAAATACTCGTAAATTCTCACCACGTATATTATAATAAGCCTTAATTTGGTCAGGATTAAATCAATTTCTCACTTAATTTTTAAAAAAATAGGTAGTTGAAAATTTGTTAATTCTATTAAATATGTATAGTTAATACAAATGATTGACACGAACTTAAGTTAAAATCAAAATTTTAACTCCTGTTCAACAACTATTATTTTTAAAGAAAACAAAATTCAAAATAACAACTCGATAAAAAATGTACGATTAAAAAGCATTTAAAATTTTTTGAATTTATACATTAAACATTTTATTACGTAAATATATGATTAAAAATTATTACGAATTAAAAATTAAAATAATCATTGCCCAGTGCATAATTTATACAAAATTAGGGCTAAAAATTGATCTAATCCTTTTCTTACTATTGATCGAAACTGAGTATTGCCAAGCACATGCTAGTCAACTATTTTCAAACTTCTAAGATATTTTTTTTTTTAAACTCAAAATAGAAATAAAAGAGATTAAAAAGACATCAGCACTCTAAAACCGTTGAACCTCCCCACCCCGAATGGGGTGAGAATTCCACGCTTTAGCCCGTCTGGTTACCTTAAAACATCAAAAAATAACACTTCTTAGAGAATATGTTGCTGAAAATAACGAAAAAATTATAAATTTAAGTGAAATATTTTACTGCGTACATGTTGAAAATGATCTTGTAATAAAAATTAAATTAAACCAAATGTCGTCAAACAAGGGCTTAATAGGGCAAACCCCCCACCCTGTAACAGCCTGTTTAAATTCCATATTAAATGTAAGTTTTTATTATCATACAAAAAGAGAGAAATCATCATTCCTTTAAAGAGTAACATGTATTATTATTAACAAATTGAAAATAATAATAATTTTAACTAATTAAAGACATGGGGAAAAAAAATAACATAACGATAAACAAGACAAGGAGCCTGCACCGCCACACCGAATATATGAATTAGACAAAGATAACAAAACAGTCGACAGGATAGGAAACCTTAGCCAGATATAAGAACGAGACACGATGACAAAATACTCGATAGGAAACTATCAAGAAAATTTACCTTCAACCCCCGTAAAATTTCATCCATCACTTCCCAAGATTATTCCCAACAATAAAAAACCATTCACAAAATCATACCCAGTATTCTCCATAATACGTAAGAGAATCATATTTCAAAAACAAACTGATATATACAGCACACAAATTTTATTGCTCAACTCAAAATCTAGCACAGTAAATTGAACAGAAGAAAGTTGATATTGGGAGTTCAGATCTTCATAAATGACAATTTCATAGAGACAGAAACTTGTAATTAATTTACTTTACCAGTCAAGAATGGCAATTAATTCTTGATGCAAATCTCAACAGCTAGGCAGAATATCCAGGTTTAACATCAGGATAAATTACCATCAAATCAACCTCGAATTCAAAGCTGAAACTCAAAATAGAGTCGAGATCAAACCAGAAGCTAGAATATAAAGGCACTTCTTCCATCCAATACAAAATAGTGCACTGAACTACTCCTGAGAAATTACTCTGAAGTATAATCAGACGAAGCATGATGCAGCAAGTATATAATATTGGCACAACAATAGCATAAACGAGTAAGAACGAGGAAGCAGGTTATACACACACAAGCAGCAACTCTGGTCATCGTACCAACGCCTCAAAGCACAAATTGCAAAAGACAGAAGCAGCTAACCCTCTAGCAGCAGCATCCATATACAGTTGTATCATTTGGAACCAGCAAAGCCTAATCACTTTTAGAAGACTCGTTATCAGCAACCAGTGGCAGCAGTAACTAGGTAACCATCAAAATTTCTTAAATTTAAAGAGGTGACAATAAAAGAGAGCAGGTTGTAAACATAGAAGCAGCAACTCCGCCGTCATGTCAACATCCTGCAGCAGATATCGTAGAAGATAGCAGCAGCAGGTTGTATAATTAGAAGCAGCAGATATCGTAGAAGATAGAAGCAGCAAATCTTCATAGCAGCAGCAGCAATTCTAGTGGTAGAGGCAGCAATCAAAGTCAGCAAGCGATAGTATTTGGCAGGTACAACAACCAGAAGCAGCAACCCTAATTACTTCCAGAAGACTTGTTCATTATCAGCAACCAGAAGCAGCAGTAACCAGGTAACCATCATGTAGCCTTTGGAGGTCCAACGACTCTAGCTCAGTCACCAAGCAAAGAACTATCTACAAGACTAGAACATCTAAAGCTTGCTTCTACTAGTTCAGACAAGAAGGCCTCCCAGCATTACAGGTTTCATCACATTTACAGCATTTAGAGGCCAAATATCACAATAAGATTTCACAATAAAACAACATAAAATTTATTAATCTCTGCTTCAAGTGAGAAATTACAAGATGAACAGTAAATTAAGATCACTGTAAAATGGATATAAAATAGAGACTGCAATATGATTAAAAAGAGAGAACAATCGATGTTAGTTTCTCCTTATAATTTTGAATGTAATAGCCCAGCAGAATTGATTACTTCACATCATTGAATTTAATATTTTAGAAATCTAAAAATGTTAAATTGCAGTAGCTTGCAAAAAGTTCTTTAGGGGGTGTTTGAGCCACTTTATTGTGGAAAAATGTATTCTGAAATAGTAAATTGATGGAGGATGTGTAGTTGAAAAAGAAGGAAAAGTAATTAATGTTATAAAAAATATTATTTTATTGGAGAATGTATAGTTGAAAATGAACAGAAAAATGAAAATGAAAATTTTAATGTGTACCAAATAAGAGCTCAATTTAGTATTGGCTACAGTCACGTGGTAGGTTGATAATTTTAAATGCTATTAGAAGCTAGCTTGGGGTGTAGATTACAATTAATTAATTTGTGTTGTCAAGGCTAAAAACTCACAATATACGAAAATATCCAACGTATAACTCTGGATAATCCTCCTGACAATGTGTCTTCTAAGATGAAAAACAGAGCCAATATGGTGCATGATGTTAGAAACAGAAAAACTCATACCAACAGTTGCAATACTTTAAAGCTCTAGATTTGTATCCTCAATGAAACACATCTAGTGAGACATTTTAGAACATTAGAAGTAAAATTTGACATTATAAAAACACATGGTCTCCTACCCGCAGAGAAGAAATGGGTAGAAATTAAAATCTATATATTAATCTAAATCATAATCAACAACTAATTTTAATTACTACCTTCATTGGAACCACAATTTTTCAACCACTAAAATCTTATTTTTAATTATCACCAAAATGCGGTTATTTTATTCCCTCAATCCACATCCGTATGAAAACATAATAATCAACTTAACAGAACGGATCTCCTTATCAGAACTTAAAAGGTTGATTAATAAAGGGGTGGGTGAGAAAATAAAGTAGACAGGAAAGAACGAGGGAATAAAGTAGAGCGCGCGGTGTGAACGTTGAAATAAAAATATCAAAATTCACCATTCAAACAGCTGATGTGGCCATTTCTTCTGCCCATTGCAGCAAAAGATTTCAACTAATATCCACTTGTTAGATGACTACTTTTAACAAGTTGGTTGGTTACATCAAGACATTAGGATTAAATGTGAAAGGTGTTGACCAGACTTGTCCACAAATTTGAGGAAATAAATAGTTGAATCAAGAATTTGTATACATGGATGAAGATTATACCATGTGGTAGTGGTAATGCTATATCTAGCTATGATATGTGAATCACGTGATGGTAGATGAATGTGGATAAAGTAATTATGATCGCTCATGTAGATTACAAATTGTTGAAGAGACATGTAGCACATGGTTGAATTGAAATATTGTATATTTGAAGAGCTTGATATTTGTACCTCTTTTGAAAGTTATGCTTCAGTATGCCGAATCCTTTAGCAACTTGATGTCCTGGCTTTCTCGAGAATGCATATTGCTTTATTTTCACCCGCATGAATCAATAGATGCACCATGGCCGATAGATAGTAGATTTGGTAGGCTAAACTGAACACAATTTATGAAAAGAATTTTAAGGGAATAGAGTCATGTTGTGTATTGGTTGTCCAGTTCAGCACACCAAAACTGTCCTTAAATGCCATGCGGAACTGATATTTTGCAACAATTGACACGTGGATGGAAAAAAATGCAGAAAAGGAAAAGGAGGCCACACACGGAGAGGAGAATCGGGCAATCCCCGTACCATCTCCCCTCCAAACAAAAAAATAAATTTTATTGCGATCTCTTGACCTGCCATGAGAGCGCACCCACCATGGCAAAGGTCCGTAAGACAACCATAACAATCACACGCCACACTTTAACACATCCCTCTGCAACCTCTTAGTAACCTCTCATCCTATGCACAATTATTATACCTTCCCACATCTCGAGAAAACATCAACGATACATCACAATAAATCAAACATACCATATATGACATCTTTAAAACCTTGTGCAGGTGCTCAACGCAATTCTCGGTCTCTTGATGATTCAGAAAAATAATTTCCAGCCGAAAAGAACCAGTGCAAATCATGCACAACGATTACACAGGAGAAATGATAGTCATATACCAATGATTCCCGGCACGAACCTGCAAATCATGGACAACACTAATGATAAATGATTACACAGAGGAGAAACTAGCTCAATATAGCAGAAAAAATTATAAACATGAATTGATGAAATAAACTGCAAAGAAAGCACCATTACCTAACAAGAAAATATCTTCGAATCCGTATATTACCAATAATCAATAAATCAAGAAACAAAATGAAACTCTCACCATAATTCGCTTAAATGATCAGAAGAAGCAAAAAGACTTGCTTTAATTTACTATATAAAAAAAAAAGGCAAGAAAGAAGCAAGTTTTCTCTGCCTCGTTCTCAGAAATAAGCTAACCCAAACATGCCCTAATTCAGAAATCAAACCGTTGTTGTTAGAAGTGAAATTACCTTCATCGATCCGTTAAACCTTCACCAAATCCAATCTGAATTCATACATCTGAAGCTATGGATGAAAAATCTCCATTGACCAAAAAGCTCTACGAACATATCCAAATCCATAATCGAATTATAGATCGTTTCACGATCTACAGGATTCCGTAAACAGATATAGATTAAGAGAAGTAACGTAGAACAGATCTGAGAAAAATCGGAAGCTGAAATTAGATGAAATGAAACAGAAAACGTGTATTTATTGATGGGTGACAAAGGATCCAACGGTTGAGATTGATTGGCTAGATGATATTTGACGGTGAGATTGGTGGCGTGGAATTCGCGGGGTTGAGTGAGAAAGTAGGTTTAGGGGAATGATTGGACGGCTTGGATTGGATTATATTGGTGGGAAGGTTCTGGACTGTTTGCTAAGATCATGCCACGTGTTTCAAATTCTTACGCTAAAATTATATTTTTTATTTTTTCTTATTCAAGTCTTGCTCCTATTTTGATAGAATTAAAATAAGATTTGCCCCTTCGAGGGTGGCCGAGTTGGTAGAGCAGGTGAGCGAGGAGACCGAAAGTCACGAGTTCGAATTCTCTGCCAACACTTCCTCGCTCGTACTCGTCGCACAGGGCTTGCCTAGTGCAGTTTATCTTTCCTGTGTGGTTTACGGGCTATTGCACATGGAGCGAGCTTTACCCAGTGCGCACTCATAGCGGCTACGGGTTCGTACGTCAAAAAAAAATAAATAAATAAGATTTATAGGACGTGATTCCTATTTTTGGCAAAATACATTTTCATATCTTCTTTCCAAACACATGTTCTTCAATGATATTACACATAATTTAAAAAAATTTCCTTCGTTTTGAATTACACATTATTTATCAATCTACTATTTTAAAATATATTTTACACCCAAAATCGGCTCAAACAGGCCCTGATTGCATAAAATGCGTGGATAGAATAAATGGTTAACTTTGACTTAAATTAAAATTTATACTTTAATTTCTACTAAACATAGGGCTTAGTCTTCTAATTTTTGTTTAATGATTCATTCCCATGTCATTTTTCTTTTCTTTTTTTTTTTTTTGTGAAAATAAATTTCATATTTAGTCCTCGATCATTATTATTAAATCACTCAAATTCCAACAGACTTCATCTTCTTTTGAAAATTACTCCTTGAAAATTATAAAATAACTTTCAATAGATTAATTTCATGTCATTTTTCTCAAAACAATTGAATCATTAGTCCTCGTGCAATAACTTTTGTAATAAGTTGGTCTTTAACTTTTATAAAAGAGAAAGTTAATCCTTAATTTTTCATTATAATTACACAATAAGTAAATGATAAATGTAGTGCAAATCTCCATTACATATTTATATTTTCATGCGGCCTTTGGATATATACTTTTAAAGCTAATTTACCTTTTGAACTTGGACAAATACTCATAAATATAGCCCATATTTTAACTAAACAAGTTGATAAAATTTTTGAGTTATATTTTCATGAGGTCTAAGCAGCTCTTAAACTAAGATTCGAAAAAATTCTAGATTTACAAATTGTTTGTGACTAAATTAATGATTGAGGATTAGTTTGCCCCTTTTTAAAGGTCAGAGTAAACATGTTATTGGAGCAATAGATTAGGGATTGATGGTGAAATTTGCTTTGAGTTTGAACTTGATTCTTATTTAGCTTTAGTCCTTTATATTGGTTTAAATCGTTTCATTTCAAGTTTTGTTAGAACAATTTGCATCTTTAGTCCTCGACATTATTCAAGTAGCAAGATAACACTTAGTATTTGTAAAAGAGCAAGTTGATCCTCAATTCTTTTATGGTTACATAATAAGGCTTCTTTTATAAAACATTGTCAAAAGTTTATTAGCTTTTCAACTGTCAAACTTTAATACTAACTGCACATTTCAAAAGACTCATAACTTTTATTAATTTTGAATCCGCACATTATATCAATTTTTATAAAAAATCCTACTAAAACTTTCATAAATAACTTTGTCAAACAACCCCCAAGTAAATTAAGTACCCAAATTTAGCAAATTTATGTTGATTTAACGTGTGTAGAAATGAGAAAGTGCACTCACACAATCCCCAAAAAGGAGGGGAATAGGAATATGGTCATGCTTTCATAAACTCCTACTCTAATTGTTCATTTTACGGTTTAGGGTCTCTCCCCTTCCCATTTCCGCAATGATGTGGCATTTAAAATGCCCAATTTTATGACAATAATTTACATCTCCTACTTCGATCTATGCTCATAAATTTAAGAGCTTGTGTGGGAATGAATTTTTTTAAAATCATTTTCAATCACACGTCCTATAATGTTCATAATTTTCCCCTACTTAAATACACACTCTCAAAAAATCATTTTTCACTTGAAAAAACCTCTCCCACACAAGCTTTAAGGTGAGATATTTAGCCATTGTTTGATCTTCATTCTTTCAAAAATACATTTTTTTTCTTTTTTATTTTCAACCACATATTTTTTAATAAAATAATATTACACTTAAATTTAAAATTTTCTTTATTTTCAATCACACATTTTTCATCAATCTACTATTCCAAAATGCATTTTGAAAAAAAAAATGAGGCTCAAACATGCTTTTATTATCACAAGGTATGTGTGACTATTAAATAAAGATTTGGATAATTTCTGTAATTGCAAACGGATTTTAGAACTAAAATCAAAGAACAAGGATTTACTTAGCCCTTTTAAAGGTTGGACATTAACTTATTGTTGGAGTAATAGATTAGGGGCTTGCCATGAAATTTTCGTATTTGCACGTGTTTCTCGCGCTAAATGATATTTTTCTTATTTTCACTTTTACACATTTTATGTTTGTTGAATTCATTCATTTGAAGTCAAAATTTAATCAAACAAATTTCATCCTCAGTCCTTAATCATTGTTTCAGTAGCAAGTAAGCCCTTGCCCATTTTTTAAAATTAATTTTCCTTCGATCTCACATTTTATGGGACTTAACAACTTTATTAATTTTTGAATCAAATGTTTTATCAAATTTTATAAAATATACTAAAAATCTAGAGCATGTTTGAGTCTCATTTTGTCCAAAATGCATTTTGAAATAGTATTTTGATAGAGAATGTATAGTTAAAAAATAAGAAAGGTTTTGAATTTGCGTATAATATTATTTTATTCAAAAATGTATGACTGAAAGTAAGAAAGAAAAATGTGTTTTGAAAATAATGGAACAAAAGTCACTAATTTTTAGTTCAACCAAATAGAGGCTAAATGACGAAAATTGTGTAAACACACGATTACATTGTCATGTGATCTCCTCATGTTTAATTTTACAAAGCTAATTCACATTTTCAACTTAGGTAGGTGCCCATAAATTTAAGGCGAGGAAAATGTTCATGAGATTCACGTGACTATTAAACTAAAATTTACATTTTTTAATTGATTGAGCAACCATAATAAAAAAATTGAAAATTAGTTCACTCGAAAATGTTATTATTAACTCACTACTAGAGTAATAGATATGAAAAACGGGTGAATTTTTTTCATTTGCACATGTTCAACATGTTTCTCACGATAACAAAAATCAAGTAAATCTCAGTTGCATTGTCGTGTGGTATTTGCATTTCTAATTTTATAAAAATAATTTACCTTTTCAAGATGGGACATCTCACCAATATATTTAAGATGAGACATATTTTCATCCACATTATTATTAAATTAGTCCCTTGTTTGTTGTAGTTTAAATAGTTAATTGTAATTTAAATCATACATTTCATGGGACTCGCAACTTTTCAATCAAATAGTTAATTAAATTTTATCAAAATCTACTTAAAATATTGAGAATTAATGATAGAGAATTCATAAATTAATGAACGCATACAAGTGAAATAAATATGTCAAATGAACATTTACATTGATGATAACTAAATGATTAAATAAATTAAATACATATTGAAATACGAAAAGTAATATATTATTGATATAATTGAATTATAGTAGGGCTAGAATCATCTAAAAATAATTCTCATTTGATGTGATATTTAATACTCCATTCGTCATATTCATATAGACATGCTTTCCTTATTTTCTTGTCATAATTATATAGTCATATTTCTTTATTGAGAATGCTTTATTTTGTTCGTTTATTAATATACCCCCATTTTATTTGTCTAGTTATAATCAATTTTCTCAACTCAATCTTGAAATTGTACAAATATAAAGATAATCTAATTCTTGAAATAATTCAAATACATTCAATTTCTTTACTACTTCCAACAATAATTTACTACTAGTTGTTAATTATTATATAAGGGTAAATTTGAAAAGTTTTTGGTAAAAATTGTTTTTTCAATAACATTAAATAATATTTCTTAATTCATGTGAAAAACAAAATCAGCCTATATATATATGAGATGTGGAGAGTATATTATAAAATGTGGTTATATTGCCACAACAATTTTTATTTGATACAACATATTTTAATTATAGTTAAATTTCTCAATATTTATTCATTGTAGCAATTAGTTCCTTAACTTTTGTTCATCGAATGCTCATCTTCAACCGTCCATTAATTAGTATGTCTTGTCGTCAATGATAATTTATATCGAAATATTTTATTTTCATATTTTGAAATTAGGAAAAAATATTTTTTCACACTTTTATTTATTTTTCAACGATATGATAAAAAATATGTATTATGTCATTTCAACAGACTTTTGAATATAAAACTATTATCAAATATAAAATATGTTAACTAGTGAAAAGTTTGAAGAAGAAAAATCATTAGAGATGTAAGTGCTATAATGAGCAAAAAGTTAAAACCTTAAATTAAATTATGATATAAGAAATAAAAATTGTGGTGCGAAAATAATAACCATATTATAAATTGGTTTATTATTGCTTCAAGTTCAATCATTGAAAGGATGATGTTTTCTCGACATTTTGTATATTTCCTAAAAATCAAATAATCTTGTTTGTTTTCAACGGTCGGAATGTGTTTGATTTAATGCCAAATACTTCAATAGTTGAATAAGTGACAAATTGATCTTATAATGCTTTTGGAGCGAATTCATTAGAAATTTGGTATCATAGTCGTGTATTGTATTTGTATATTTGAACGAGGCCTACTATTTATTGATGCTAAAAAAGTATGTCTAATACAAACCAACATGTCAAGATTCAAATTAAGATTGGATCTTGATTCTGATTAGAAACCACTATGTTCCGGCTAACGGACATGTCTATTTTGCAATTTCATCGTTTTATTATTCAACGCACTCTTCTTACCAAGCATCTATCTTGTAGTTATGTCTAATGTCTATAAAAAATTATAATTGCTTATAATTTGATCAAACTCAGCTTATTTTTAAACAATTTATGGGATGACCAATTTTTAACTCCACAAACCATAAGATTTACTCAATTTGGTTAAAAAAAAAAACCCAACAAAAAGTTTGACTGAGAATTCATAATGCTCACACTGTGTCCAAACCATTGTTTTAGGGCTATTGACTAATTTGATTTCCAGTTGATGGTACATGACCTCAAGTCATACTTATAGCATACACATTCCAGTTGATTAAACAAATCTACTATTCTCAGGAGCTAATATTTGTACTTGATAGTAAGCTTGTTCAATTCATAGCGGTCGATGCACATTAATTCTTATCAACCCACATTTTATTTTCCCATAATTATCGGCACGCCATATAAGACCCTAATCAAGAAGCTCCTGCATTTTCTCCTTTAACTTCTGCTAGTGCAATTCGAAATGGAACCTTCAAAATTGGCGAAAAACATGGTGTAAAATCAATGAAGAACTTCACTTGTTTGTCAGGCGAGGTGCTAGGAAGGTCTATAGGTAAAACATTCATATGGTTTGAACTAATGGAAAAACTTCTTTTGTTAATAGTAAATATTTAATGTTGAGAAATTATTTAATTTGTCATGTGGGCCGACATATGTAATTAATTGTGTATAAATGTTATCTTAAAGTTAAGCAAAAAAATTAAAGTTATCTAATAGAGAATTAAGTAATTGAGTTTTAGACATATAAATGAAGTGTGAACCAGACTATATGTGTAGAGACCAAATCCATTAGGATTTGTATTTGATGATGGGCCGAATACATATGAAACTATAGATAGAATTATGATCCCCAATACATATGTAATTCACATTATTTGTCCCATCTCATCAACACATGAATACAAGAGAAAAAATATTGAAAATGAAGATCCATGAACTCACAATCAAGAATCAAGAACAACATTTGGAGCAATCAAATTGAACAACAAAATATCAAGATTCAAGATTCATTATTCAAGTTACAAATCAATGGATCAAGGTATATTCCGCATTAATTAAGTTTCTTGGTGATTTGACATTAAGATCTGGCGAATTATAAAGTTTAAGTTTCACGAAAAATTCCAACAAGTGGTATCAGAGCCTCTTAGGGGTGGCAACCAAGCCGAGCGGCTCGTCAGCTCGGCCGCTCGGGCTAGTAAAAAAGATGAGCCCGAGCCGATCCCACTTGGCTCGTTTTTTTACGAGTGGCTCGTGGGCGAACCAACGAGCTCGCCCACAAGCCGGCTCGTGNGGCTAGTAAAAAAGATGAGCCCGAGCCGATCCCACTTGGCTCGTTTTTTTACGAGTGGCTCGTGGGCGAACCAACGAGCTCGCCCACAAGCCGGCTCGTGAGTTAGTCCAAATCGATGTTTTTTTTTTTTTAAAAGCTTATCTTTAAAATAATAATAATAATAAATGACGAGCTCCCGAGTCGAAACTCGGCTCAGCCCACGAGCTCATAGGTCAAGCCCGACCCGCGAGTAACGAGCCACGAGCTCGACTCGTGAGCTCATGGGACCGACTCGACCCATTACCACCCCTAGAGCCTCTTCATATTAAATAATTGAGAATCAAAATTATAATTTCGTTATTTCGTTATTTTTGAATTTAGCAATTTGGCTTTATTTTGTAAAATTCGAAAATATTTTCGGCATTTAATTAAGATTTCAGTTTTTTTTTTTTAAAAATTGGGGCGGCGCTAGAGGCTGAAATCGACATCGCCACTGGACAGCAGTCGGGTGCATTCTGAAGGAGCAGTAGTCGGTAGCTGCTACCTATGCTGCTTTTTGGGGGGCGCTTGCAAGCCCGTCCCCGGCTTCTTCTACACAAAAGAAAAAAAATTACAATTTGGATGAATTTTGGGTAGAGATGGCAAATGGGCTGAGCTGCTCGTCGGCTAGGCCGCTCGGCTCGTAAAAACACGAGCCGCGAGCCGTTGACAAGCCCGAGCCGAGCCTCGAGGTCGTGAAAAATTAAAGTAGAATTTAAAAAAAACGTGAAAAAGTCAAAAAAAAATTCAAAAAGCTCGTGGGCTTCCGGCTCGGCTCGTGAGCTCACGAGCTCGGTAAGAGCCGAGGCGGCTCGGCCCGGCCCATTGCTATTGGGGGTGGGGGCCTATGGTGAAAATTTGAAGTTTTGAGATCATTGGTTGTTATTTAAAATTAGGGTTAAGTTTTTAAAGTTTTAGCCCCTACAATTTACAACCT
Organism: Fraxinus cuspidata; assembly: GCA_903798385.1. Classification (NCBI taxonomy): domain Eukaryota; kingdom Viridiplantae; phylum Streptophyta; class Magnoliopsida; order Lamiales; family Oleaceae; genus Fraxinus; species Fraxinus cuspidata. The sequence goes on along the minus strand of CAIGRP010057649.1, from coordinate 881 downwards.
TGGTGTTTCAGCCCACTAAGGTTAAAAATTCATTCAATTGGGTCTTTTAAAGTTTCGGATTTAATAATTCAGTCCCTAAAGTTTAAAAAATTAATTAATTTGTGCCATTAAAGTTCTGGATTTTGTAATTAAGCCCCTAAAAGTTCACAATTGGTTTAAATTGGCCCTAAAGTTTTGAATAATTAATTTTTGGATCCCTAAAGTTTTGAATAATTAATTTTTTGACTCCAAAAGTTTCAATTATTATTTATCGATCCCAAAAGTTCTGGATAATTAATTTTCAATTCCTAAAGTTCTGAATTATTAACACTAGACCCCTAAAGTTTCAAATTTTTAAAAGTATTAATGATTAACAATTAAAATTCAAATTTTGGTATCTAAGATTTCTTTAGAATTACTAATTTTCCTAAATAAATTAATTGAAACAACATGTTATCGCATATATTAATTTATTTGGAATATTAGGAATGTTGTGAGTACATAATTTATACGGTTATTCACCGGCCCAAATGAAAGTTAATATTTGACCGAATTATTTATACACATGTGGTAATAAATATGTGACAATTCTAAGGTTTTATTTTAATGTGAATAATAAATCAGTCCAAAATTAGATTTATTGTTTGATATAGTTTATTGTCAATATTTGATTAATACACTAGAGCACGACTTACAAGTTGGTATTTATGTTCAAAGACTAAATATCAATGTTGTGTTCGGTCTTTTGTGATGGGATTTGCCATTATTTGAATTAATTAATTGTTTAATACGGATTCCTATGTGAACATGTTAATTAAGTATAAATTCTCTATTCAGTTAATCCATCAACTTTTGCAATATCTACCAATATCAACTATATTCCCGTGCTAAATGGAACCAAC